>MU226222.1:1076400-1126579 GCA_018584345.1 Thuja plicata
TATGCAGGTTTGAAGAGCAATTTTGGAGGAGGATTTGAGCATTTGAGCTTGGATATTGCAACTTCTCTCTTCTTGTCTCATTCTTCTTGCATTCATGGCTACTCATGTAGATTAGATTCATGTTTATATTCATAGATTAATCTTGCATTTGCATTTCCTTTCATAGATTTAGCCATGCATTGTTATCATTTAGACTAATTTTATTTCATGCATTGCAATCATATAGAGTAGATCTCATTTTTATGCATTCGAATCTCTCATTTCATGGTGTATTTGCAATAGACACAACTAGGTCAATCTAAGGGCCTTCATTTTACATTTTTACACATCCATGACTAGAGAGCTATGGATCGATTTGTGAGGGCTCATTCTTGAGTTTCCTTGCATGTAAGGATTCATAGAAGTGTGACAACATTTATGCACACAACAATGAATTTGGAGTTTGAACTTATGCACATTTCATTTATCCTGCAAGGTTCTCGGTGTTTGTGGTCTTGACGAGTTGTTCATTTGCAGAGCACCTCATGTGCCCTTCCTTCCGCATTTCTATTTTTAAGGTAGGTCTTTCTGGGTCTTCGCTTTCTTTTTGGTTTTTGTTTGGTTTCCTTTGTTTTTGGGTGTTGCTTTCTTTGTCTTCATCATCATCTCCTGTTGGTGGGATGGCTCTACAAGAAGGTTTCCTACCTTTTGTGCAGTTGAAGAGTAGTGTAGAGGTTTGAAAGTCTGTAAATTTGTAGATGGCGGCTGGTAGGTTTAGTGTATTTTCTCTGCGTCCGAGGGTAGCCCTTGTAAATGTTATTCTTTGGCTTCCTTTTAGTAGTGTTCTTAGTCTATAAATTCATGTCTGGTCTGTACTCTCCTTTGAGGTCCTACCCATCCCATGGCAAGCCCACCATGCCTTCTATATTGTTTAACCTAATTTGAGCTCACCTGTCTGGTGTTCACCAGACTCGACCTCATCACCTCGCTTGTTTGGGTGGTGACCTTTCTCTCTCCCTATCACTTCAGCATTCATGGAGGGATTAATTCCCCATGTGTGAGCATTCAAAACCATCCTGGGTGGCATTCATTTCATTCATGTTGAGACAACTGTCACATTTAATGGCATTACTCTGATTCATTGCATGACCACATGACAACCCACATCAACCTAGTACGACAATTGCTAGGTCATATTAGTGACGGTCAATTTTCTAGACTCCGGGCTCTGCATGATCACCCATCCTTCATCCCATTTGTCGCATGAACTAGAATCCCCAGGACCCCTGAGTGTTGATAAAATCCATAGTAAGTTATTTTGTTTATTATATTTATGGGATTTGATATCAACTAATGTCTTTTTGAGGACAGGTGTGAAATGATGATGAAATTTTTGGAATCTGGAAACTTATTATACACTATTATATGTAATAATGGTTGTCTGGTCTTGTAGGATACCAAAAACTCATCAAACATCATGTCGGAGCTACCTCCCCTCCCGCAAGTCCAGAACTTCCATCTACCTCAACAAGGGTGGCCACCAAGACAAGGGCCGAGAAGGCACTGGAAAAGCTCCCTCTCATAGAAAAATATTTGAGGGATGGTTTCATAGTGGGATCCAAGATGGATTCCAAACTACAGTTGGTTACTAACATAGAGGTCAGACCATGGGCCGAATTGTAGGACCTGGTCAGGACAATGTTCATTCAGCGTTCTGCTAGAGATAGAATGTCCAAGAATGTAGTTGCCTCTGGCATAATCATGTCTACCTTCTTCCCTTGCTCTGTGCAGTCCCCAGAGTTGATCCTCTCTCTAGCGGAGCATTACAACATAATTATCCGGGTTGTTATACTAGCTTCTTCCCTTCCAACGGGATACCCAATGCCCCTAGTGTCTCTCGGCGTTGGAAATTTTGCTTCAGGACTGGGAATCCCCCAATTTTCTAATTCTATTGTCATCTCCTAGGCTACATCACTGCAATATTTCAACAAAGTCCCACAGGCGGCCTGGTAGCACCTTAACACCCACTGGCTGAAGACGTTGAAGAAAGACTACAAGAAAATGAAGTTGGAGATCCCCCGCACAGATTTCAAGGAAAGCATACATGCAAGGATCATCTTCCTATGTTGGGTCTTTGGGGAGCCACATGCCAGGGAGTTTTTAGCTTGGATTTACTACTTTTTGTACAGTATCTCCACCAATAGGCATAATTTTGATTGGGCAACTATCATTTCCAATCATGTGGACTTCCAGTTGAACAAGGTCAACAATACCTCAAAGTTCCACATGACCTCTTATGTTTTGTGGGAACTGGCACAACAAAGACCTAGAATTCAGGGTTTACTTACAGTGGGCATCCTTGGGATAGGGCCCAGCTAGAGTGCCCCTTGGGATCATTTTCCCGACATTAAATGGGAAGCCAGCTTCCCCAATTTTTGCTGAGTAAACGATACCTTCATTTACTACAATATTTTGATACCCACTTGGGATGTGGGTTACTGGCTATCAAAGGAGGTCATGGCCTTGGTGAGTTCATATGGCCATTATTTTATTCAATTTCAGCAACATTCTTACATTTGGGTGACCGGGTTCTCTGACAAACCCTACCTATTGCCCAAACATTGCAGGGATAGGATTATTTTGATGGAGTACTGCAGGAAAATCCTGGAGGTCCATACATTTTATGGGGTCAAGAAGGTTACTACCATCCCCTTTCTGATCACTTATGGGAATTATACTTGCAGCCTTGCAGTGGCCAAAGAAGCCGATAATGAATTGAAGAGTCTGGGGCTTGCAGAGTTCTATCTAGTGCAGAATAATTTTGATCCGCTGGGCAAAATAAGTGCAGCCTTGCCTCGAGTGTCAATGCCCCATGAGCCTCACATTGAGGATTTTTGGGCAGATTTCCAAGAGGACTTCGATGTCTGAAGTCGACACTATGAGAGGATGAAAAAGGGCATGATGCAACACATGGGTCTCTGGACCTTTCCAAAATACTTCTCAGATACTGAACCCGTGGAGGACCTAGAATATAAATCACAAGGGATTGACAAGATGGCTCTCACTCTGGTAGATTGGGACACCCCAGAATTTTTGATGATTGAGGACATCACTAAGGATGTACTGAGGTAGAGTCATGAATATTTTTCACAGGTTTGCAGAAAGAGCACCCGTTGAGACGGTTTAGTTTTGCAAGGATCTACTTCTAGCTCTGGAACAATAGGACAAATCAGAGATAAGGGGAAATCAAAGGAGAGCACCCTGGCCTATCTCTAGTCCTTGGTTACAGCCCCAATAATAGAACAACTTCATGCTCGGCTTGAGTCATCTTGGCAGCTGAGCGAAATAATCAACCCAAGGCTTTCCCTCAGTCTCGCGGTCGCTCCGGTGGGATATTCCCTTCTAAAAGGCTCCCCTTCACTTGCAACACTTATGAGTCAGGTGGTGGAGATAGAGGATGAAGGTGCAGCTATTTTGGATGTTAGGATCCCACTACAAACAAGGAAAAGGAAGCAAAGAGTGGATAATCCTCCACCGAGCATGGATGCTAGCCCCAGACCTTTAGGAAATATTCCTATGGAGCTTATTCCTTCCTCCCCTAAAGTAGAAGATTATCCAGAGGCCTCCCCTCCCCATGATAATTTTGATGACATCTTCTAGACCGATGACCTAGTAAATCTACAGGAAGATGTGGAGAGAGCGGTAGATGAGATCAACGCATAGGAGGTAGAGAATATCCCCAGGGAGGGAGAAAGACAAGAAGAAGAGGTTTCCCCAGAAAAAGAAGCCCAGGAGAAAGAACAAGAAAGCACACTAGGTGCAAAAGAAACACTGGTCCCGGGGACCAAGACAGAAGATAGGTAGGAACAAGTCGAGCAGCCAACCATGGCTGGGGAAACTGGACCTTCAGGAATAATCATACCCCCATTCATCATGCTCCAAACACCTACAGACACCCTGGGTGATCAGTTACCCTAGAATGTGACATTCGGAAAGGTGGTCTCCATAGAGAAACAATTAGATCTAGGTCGGACACCTTTGCCCTCTCCAAAAAATAGGCCCCCGGAGGATAATTTCTTGGCCGAGAATGCCGAACAAATTCAGCAGCAACAAAATGTGGGGGAGAACCCCAAAGATAGGAATACATATACCACTAAAGTGGGAGAACCAGGAAACCCCGGGAAAAAATAAAAGGAGTCCATAGAGACTACAGATGTTGGGGAAGCACAGCCACCCCCTAAGAGGACCCAAGTGTCTAGGACCTGGCAATAAGATCGCCCCCGCCGCCACAATGGCTAGCGGAATCCAGAAAGAGAAAGGCCCCAGCAACAGCTAGAGTCCCACTCTCCTTTGCCGAGATGATGGCCTAGAATCAAGAGGCTCAAAATCCTAAAAGGGATCAAACCCTCCATACCCTTCAGACTAGTTTGGGAAGAAACACCATCGCAGTAATAGCGACGCATCCCCCAGATGCAGAAGAGGCAGTCATAGGAGCTATGAAATACACTATCATAGAGGTACTGTGATAGCTAAATGTGGGCCTTTGATTTAGCCATACACTTCAACATGGTCATTGTTCACCAGTCACATACAATAATGGATATGAGATTATCCATCTTGCATGTTTGTATGATTCGACCTGTTGCCTCCTATCTAGTTGGGGTTTTGAATAAGCTCTCAGAATCGAGAGTCCAACAACCTAGACCATTACTAGAATGGAGGATTTAAGTAAGCAAGTAGATGCAAGATTAATCTAGAATGTTAGATTGCAAGATTAATCTAGAATGTAAATATGAGATTAAGCTAGAAAGGAGATTAATCTAAGAAAGCTTGAAAGAAGTTAAACTAGACATGATTAATTTTAAGAATCAAGCTAATCTATTGCAAATGAAAGTTAATAATATGAAAGCATAAATGAGTTGATAATTCAACAGTGATTCGATGCAACAAATACCTTCTCCTCTAAATGAGAACAAGAGAGTTCTTTTATAGGATGAGAGTCCGTTCATAATAGAAAGTTTCCTTGGATAGAAACAGTTAACTTATTGAAGATCAGTTGAGAATAGCAAGTTTATTTTGAGAGAAACAATCAACTATTGCCTTTTTGAGTTTGAGAGGCAGTTAACTGATAGTCACACTTTTAATCATAGTTAACTCAGAGTTTCTATTTCTGAACTAGAGAGAATATTTAATTAAATAAATAAAATATGACCTCATAAATGTATTCTCTCAATTATTGAACAATTAAATTCAATTATTGAAATGAGGGTATTTATATAATAATTAAATATTATTTAATTCCTCTTTATATGTTTTAGCTAAAAGGGTGAATTTAATTTAATTAAAGTGCTAGGACTTTGTAATTAAATTAATTTGATCATAGGGTTTATTTAGCCAATTAGGAATCAAGCCTAGTATGTGATTAATGCAGATTTAGGGTTTTCTGCATTTGACACTTGGGTGAAGTAGAGTCAGTGGAGACTCGTAATTTCCTAGTACAATAGGACTTTGATGATTCAGAAAGGTTGACAAATACAACAAAATTGGTTAGGGTTGCATGATGCCAATTTTGAGGTGTTACATTTTTCCCCTCTTTGAATTGATGTGCGAGCAGTGCATTGATTCAAAGAATAGTTTGATGTCTGAAACATAGAAGATTAATTGATGATGTAAATATTTCAAAGCTATCTCCAGAATAGAGCTTAACTCTCCGAAGTCTAAGTTAGATTGCTGAGACACCAGTTAGATCAAGTTTTCAAGGGTCATCTTCAGAATGAAGCTTGATTCTCAGGAATCTGAGTTAGATTGCCTCGATACCTAATAGATTATCACTTTTCAAAAGAATGTCCCCAGAATGAGGCTCAATCTTCAAGAGTTGGGGTTAGATTACCCAAATACCTGGCAGTGAGATTTCAAAAACCATCTTCAGAATGAAGCTTGACTCTCGGGAATCTGGGGAAGATTGCCCAGACACCTAATAGATGAGATTTTGAGAATCATCTCCAGAACAAAGTTTGATTCTTAGGAATCCAGGTTAGATTTCCCTGATACCTAATTTATTGAAATCAGATCAGATCAGATTGAAATAGATATAAGTGATTCAATGATGTAATCATCCTGCCCCCTCAGGAGAGAAATGGAAAGATGACACGTCATAATGGTGATTCAGAGTGAGAAATCACAGATAGATGTTGAATTGAAGGTCAAGAAGAACTTAGAATAGATTACGGAAGAATTTGGAAGAAATGTCAAAGATTGGAGAGAATTTTGAGTGGATATGATCTTAACAAGAAAGCGACGTCAGAAAGTTTACTACACAAGCATCCAATCACGTAAAAATATTAAGTGCAATTTTGAGGTATATAGAATTGTTAGATTTTGATTTCGATCCTGAAAAAAGGATTCAGAGTGGTCGATATATCCACTTTTGAAGAGTGAGAGTGAGGATCAAACACTTGGGTAGTAGTGATGAAGCCAGAATGGTGAAGAAGAACTCCTCATCATACAAATCAAGGAGAATACAATGAAGTGAACACCAAAACGTTATCTAGAATGCAAGTCTAGAATGAACGTGCAATCTTATGCTAGATGTAAATGAAAGTGCAATCCTATGCTAGATGCAATGAAAGTTCAATCCTATGCTAGATGCAATGAAAGTGCAATCCTATGCTAGATGCAATCCCAAGGACGTGGTTGTTGGACCCATTGGAACAGATATCATCATAGAGCATTTGTGGACCATTGGAGTCCATACAATCCTTACTAGTGCCACTGCAACCATAAGAATATGAATATGACTTTCATCGGATAAGATATGGGAAACTAACGTAAGCATTAGGGCACAAAATTTGAGATGACCTAAACATTGTTTCCAGTTTGATATAGTAAGAGTACACCAATAAACAAGCAGAGCAGTAACAATCAAGGAGATAATTTTGAATTCACCAACAAGCAGTAGACAAAGAAAAGATAAACAAAATCAATGAGAACAAGTAGCATACAAAGATAAATTCAATCATAGCTCAGCATGTTTCAAAGTTTTCAGATGTGTTCATGTTTAGGGGTATTGAAAACACCCATTGTGCTTGTGAGTTCATTGTGTTTGATTTTCATCGATAGATGTTTACATTTGTGATATCCAATGTGTGTTGAAAAACATAGATGCATCCAAAGAGAGTGTTGAGAAACACTATTTTAATTGGGGTGTTGAAAAACACCAGTTTGTGTCACTAGGGTGTTGTCCTTTAGAACTGACAAGATTATTGACTCTAATGTAAACCGAAGATGTGATCAAATTGGGGACTCTTGCCCCCAAGTAACAGTGACTAAATTGACGTATGCTGTGAGGAAAAACTTGATATGGTTGCCCCCAGGCGTATGATTCGGGATCAGTATCAAGTCAGTAGGGTTTGCAAAGGAACCAGAACATCACGAAAGTGACTAAAAGCTTTGTAAAAACTAAAGCAAAGAATGCCAAGACCGAGTATCGATAGATAGAGTGTTTGAGTATAACTCCAATTGTAATGGATTGATGTCGATATACAGACATATGTGTGAGCAATCTCCTTAGTACAATGATAGTAGGCAAACGTAGTGAGAACCACTGGTGATTGATGTGAGAGAGATTCTCGAGTGAAGAGATCATAGTAATAGCTAGGCATCAGTAGGCAGACATAGTGAGAACCACTGGTGACTGATGCAAAGAGTATAGGACCGTGCCCCCTAGACCAGGAAGGTTTCTCTGAGAGTATGACCAGTTTCAATCCATGTAATTTGGTGTCTTGACGGTAACTAAGAGCATGTTGACTCCCAAGAATCTAGGTTAGATTGCCCAGATACCAGAACATTTATCGCCTTTCAAGAGATTGTCCCTAGAACGAGGCTCAATCTTCAGGAGTCAGGGTTAGATTGCCCTGATACTTGTTGATTGAAAGATATTCAATAAATAAAAATTTATTTTTTTATTTTTTCTGGTGGATGCATCAAAAGTGCCTATTGCTAGGTTTGCACCAAGATGATCATTTTTTCAGGACTTTTTACGATTTTTAGATTTTTTTCAGGACATTTTGCAATTTTTTAGATTTTTTAGAGATTACTCGATCTCAAGCAAGATTACATTGGTTTTCCCCCAATGGCTAGCAAGGTGTAGGACATTGTAGATGGATTAGAAAGCTGATGGATAAGACAAAAAGATGATGGTGGATGAAGAGGGTGAATGTAACCCTCAAGGACAGTCTTCTCAAGATTACACAAGCTAGGGAAAAAGGAATATAACAATGTAGGCTCATGGAGCGATGCAGTATAGCATGTAGGATGATGACCAGATGGCATGAAAATCCTATGGTCCAAAAGAGTGGACATGTCAATAGACTTTTGAGAAACAATTTTTTAATTTTGATCAAGACCAAGGGGTCAATTAGATATGATAGGATATAGTTATGATAGCACAATTAGGATAAAGGATGATGGAGGTATAAGTGAATGTTTTGGATTATGGAGAAAATGATGCTCAGAGATAGGAAGAATAGGCTTGGGATAAGCAAGATCATGATAAGGTATCTTGGATGAGAGCAAGTGAATAGGATGATGGAAGGGATCATGAATATTAGGATACATAGTGTTCATGGATAGGCTCAACCTTGTCAAGATCAGAAGAAGGAACATGGATGTTCATGAGCTAGCTAGATGTAGGATATGATAGATAGGATGACATAGAAGGAATTTTCCCCCAAGTGAATAGTGCAAGTAGGAGGAATTACGCATGACACATGTTTGCCAGATTTTCATCATGGTACTTATCCAAGGTGCCATGAGAAGTGGTTTTCACCATAGGATGGATTGATTTATCTTTACTTTTTCTACCAAGGTGTCTGTTTACCAGGTTTTCACCAAGGCAATTTTTCTTTTATTTTTGTTTTTTTGTATTTTTGATTTTATGGAGGAACTATCACTTCTTGCTCTTTAGATAGTGCTCCTTGGAAAGATACGCTATGGTAGGCCAAGGCCGCTGAAAGTATGCTCAAAGATGTTGAAAGGGTGATGGTAGAGATTAGATGATATGGAGGATAAGGGAGATGGTAGCCAAGGATTTATGCAATGGACTAGAGGAGAGGAATAGCAGGAATGTAAGGACCCAATATGGAAGGATAGTAGGTAGGGGTAGTATATTAGGTGGGGTAGTGAGAGTTTCGTGTAGGAAAGATCAATATTGACACACATCTGGAAGGATGGTGGAATGATAGTGGAAAAGTGTGTGAAATGGATTTAGGTTTTGATATGGATCTTGGTATGCGAGGACCCAAGATGGATGAAGATGTATTCAAAACAATAGATTTTGGGACATGAGGACCCAAAATAGGTTTAGTAGAAAAAAAATGTTTGAAAAGAGACAGATTGGAAGCCTTTGGAAGCTTGGATGCCAACTCTGATTTTTCCTTTTTGTGCAAGTCTTTTAAGAGAGACTTGGGAATCCACCTAACTTTTTCTTTTCTTTTTGTATCCAAGTCCTTTAGAAGAGACTTGGGAATCCACATAGCTTTTGAGTTTCTTTTTCTTTTGAATGATTTAGAACGCAATTTATCCATGATGGATTTAGGAACCCATATTTTCTTTGATTTTATTGTTTGCTCAATGGACCCTTGTGGTCTCTTGAATATTTTATTTTTCTTTGTAGTCACATGTCGATTAGATGGGACATAGTGATCTTCATATTTAAGTGGATTCTTAAATTTTTATTTCTTCATTTCACATCCAAATTGCTTCCAAAAAGACTTGGGAATTGTGGATGAATAAGACTAATATGGCTGGTTCATATGGATGGGTTGATAGGGAGAGTTCCAAGATGTATGTCATTGTTGATCTCGATAGGAGATAGGGTAAGTGGATGACAAGATAGTATTGATAGGCATGGTAGATGGAGGGACATAAGGACCCAATATAGATGGCAGGTTTGACAGTTTTAGCTTTGGAATATGAGGACCAAGGATGTATTTGGAGGATAGCGAAGGCTGATGCTTACATTTGAATGGAGGGATATAAAGTGTGGAGGGGATATCAATATCTTTAGAGTGAGCTTCATTTCCAAGGCACTTCACTTTAGAATTCATCTGTATATCAACAAGAGCATGAGTAGCTTTGATAGGAGCAATTTTGATAGGAGCATTTGAAGCTTGAGGGGATGTATTTTTCTGCAAGGGATTTATGCTCTGATCTTGACAAGGATCATGAGATGGTGTACAAAGGACACTTTTCTCTTGATTTTTAATAGGTTCCTTAGAGATGGTGGAAAGGATATCTCGATCTTTCTTGGGAGATGGACAAGATATAGGAGATGTAAGAGTTTCTTCTGGGAAGAAATGGAAGGGGATGATAGGATCATCATGAGACGCTTGAGATATGTGACTTTGGTCAACCATTGGATAAGGAGGGATGGTGTCTTGATCTTGATCATTAATGATATTTTTTTCTTCACACTTTGGATTGTATCCTTGACATGGAGCCACTTCTAAGGATGAGGTAGGAGTGTTGAATTGCATGAAGGATTCTTGATACGTTGAATATGGAGAATCCTTTGTAATAGGCATGATAAGTGTTGATGCACATGGGAGCTTTAGGTCTATGATCTTTGAAGCCTGAGAAATACTTGCATCTGTATGTTGATTAGCTTGGATATATTTTAGAGGTAGTCTTTGAGAGTAGACATAGTCGTCATTAGGCTCATTTATTCATAGAGATGATGAAGCTTTAGGAGATGGAGGAATGGTGGAAGAAGTAGATGTGATATGCGAACCATTGCTAGACATGGATTCCTTATATTGATCATGCTTGAGATTAGTATCTTCACTAGATGATTCATTAGTATTTTCCACTTTGATTATGCCATCATCTATGAGATCTTGGATTTTATGTTTCAACTCCATGAAAGATGAAGTTTTATGCTTATTGCTTCGATGATATGCACAATAGGGACTCAAGAATCTAAATCCACATGATGTGGCTGGAGGCAATGTGATGAGATTATGCTCAAGAATTTCCTCCAATGCTGATTGATAAGATTGTCCCAAAGGAGTAAAGATTCTCTCTAAAGGATAAATAGACACTTCTTGACTTGCAATATCTTTCTTTTGCAGATAAAAAATACTTGCATCTTATTCTGTCATAGTTTCCTCTACATCCTCTTGATCAAAGATAGGATTGTCATAAAACTGTTCTTGATCAAAGATGGGATTTTCATACCAAGATTTATTCATGTTGGAAGAAAGTGTGGAGATGTGAGAATCATGATCAAATAGCAAAGGATAGGTTGGTCTTAATGAGGATTCATCAGATGAAGTATCATTTTTCCCCTTTAATTCTTGTAGTTCAGATTCCAAAGTTTGAAGTTGTTTTAATAAATTTTCCCTAAGGATATCTTCTTTGCTCTTAGACATTGCAAGATTGTCTTGATGCACTTTCTGAGAAGATTGAAGAGGAGGTACAATGAATCGATTGATTGACTGACAGGTGTTGAAGTGATATCTAAAGTGTTGATTAAGTCCAAGACCAAGGGACAAAAGAGATAATGTCCAACTGAGAGAGGGAAGCAACGACTTTGATCTTGAGTCAAGGTTGACAAACCTGCTTTCACAACTCAGGATAAGGACAGCATAGACAAATATTATATGATTGAAATAGATAATGGGTCACTTGGACTAGCACAACAAAGTCAGATTTTGAAATAGCGACGTATCAGACTGTCAATGGATTGTAGTAAAAGACAGACTAGTAGCGATGTTTGATGAGAACACAGGTTTGTGAAAATTCAGACAGAACCTTCACAGTAGAATAGCAATTTGGATAGAAATTTGATAGATTCTCAGAGTTTTGATAGTAGATGTAGAAACTCAGGCAAGAGTTTGACAACTAACACCTGGAAGTGCATATTTTGGATTGTTTGAGCATTTGTTGTTTGATTTGAATTTTGTGATGCTTCACCCACGCAAGACACATCAACCAAAATATTTGTTGAAAAAAAAAGAACAGAGACACCACAATCCTAGGTAATCCAAGGCAATATCTGTTGAATTTCCACTTGAACTGAAGTTCAGCCACACCTACTCATAGCGGAAAACTTAGAAGCTTGGAGGCACAGGCTCCTCCTTACAGTGCACTCACTTCTCATACACACCAAGCTTTGAATCCCAAGGGTAATGACTTCCCAAGGGACTATTGTCTCTACTAAGAGCCGTGAAAGTGTGGGACGTCTTAGTCGATCTGTGACCTTCCACGCCAACAGATAGAGGGATTTTGGTTACTAGGACAAAGTGTGTAGTAAGGGAATCCGTTTAGGTGGTTATACTTACGACAGATTAGCTCCGTTATGGAGGCCTCCTAGCCTACAGAAGTTATGTTCTATAGATTTTAACACACCACAAGGGTACTGAGGGATATCTTCCTGGTATAATGCAATCAACACCTATTCACTGTGACATTAATCACCATGACATTTTTTATATACCGGTTCAGAAGGGCTTGGCTTTAGCCTGTTATCGGTTGGGCAATCCACTCTCACCGGTTCTATTAAAGAACTCGAGAGGTAGCCACACTAAAGGATTTTTATGAATTTATCTTACACCTAAGATCTGTGAAGGTGAGGGGAGAGGATACGTCCATGAAATTCCTTGGGTTTACAAAACTAGAAGATACTTCAAGCAGAATAAGAAAAAATGACTATAATATTTTTGGAGTTCTGATCATCCCAAAAGGGCGAGAGCATAGTTTCATTTTAAGAGGTCTTGCATGTGGGTTCCTATTTTAAGAAATCAAAAACAAGATGCAAGCATAATGTTTTGCATTCTATCAATCAAAGGCAACCTACAAAACCAATTTGTGAGTAGTTTGTGTTTTAGTCTTCTTGGATAACGTTCTGTGAACCACTTGTTAGAAGAAAAACACAAAGATCAAAACTCTACAATAAAACCTAATCAGAAACCCTAGAATGCAAGGTGCAATGAAATGAAGTTGGAAGTAAAGTGCAAGATTTTCACATTTTTTAATTTTTTTGCTTTTGACCTAGTCAACAAGATCTGATTTTTTTTTATGATTTCAGCCCTAAAAAATAGAAATGCAAAGAAGATACCCCTGCTAAAAATCTGAGATCTTTCTGAAAATGTAAATTTTTTAGCAATATTTTCTATTTTGTGCCCTAGGGACCCTATTTATCAAAACAGACCAGTTTTCAAAAATCAGATTTTTAAGCCATTATTTGTCATGAAATAAGAAACTCAGAGAATAGACCCCATTTAGAATTGGAAGAGCTTTCCAGAAATGTAAATTTTTTAAATAAATTCTCTGATTTGCGCTCAAAATTAATCTTTTATGAAAAATCATAAAAAATATATATATAAATTGCACACAAGTAATCAAAAAAATCTAATTTTTGGACTATAGGCTCCTGATATCATCCCCAACCTACAATAAAAATTTCATAAATAGATTCCAAGCCGTTTATGAGATATGATCAAATCATTGAAAACCTGCATGCAACATCAAAACAGCAAACAAAATTGAATGCAAAAGTTAATAATGAGGCCAGAAATTGAATATTCTGCCCCACGGTGGGTACCAAAAATGTGATAGCTAAATGTGGCCTTGTTACCTAGCCATGCACTTCAACATAGTCATTACTCACCAGTCACATACAAGAATGAATATGAGATTATTCATCTTGCATGTCTGTGTGACTCGACCTGTTGCCTTCTATATAGTTGGGGTTTTGGAACAAGCTCTCAGAATTGAGAGTTCAACAACCTAGACCATTTCTAGAACAAAGGATTTAATCTAGAAATGTAGTGCAGTATTAATCTAGGAATGAAAGATTGCCAGATTAATCTAAGAAATAAGTATGAGATTAAGCTATGAAATGAACATGATAGTAAACTAGAAATAAGATTAATCTAAGAATGCTTGAAAGAAGCTAAAATAGACATGATTAATCTTAGAAAATGATATTAGTCTATTGCATGAAAACTATTGAATTTGAAAATGCAGTAGAAATTCGATGCAACAATGAATTCTCCTTTTTTTTGAATGAGAAATGAGGTTCTTTTATAGACTGAGAGTCCGTTCACAATAGAAAGTTTCCTTTGGAGAGAAACAATTAATTTCTGGAAATCCAGTTGAGAATAGAAAGTTTCTATTGAGAGAAACAATCAACTGTTGTCTTTTTGAGTTTAACTGATTTGTTTCTCTTTTAAATCATATTTAACTCAAAGCTTCTATTTCTGAACTGGAGAGAAGATTTTTGAGAGAATATTTAATTAAATAAATAGAATATGACCTCATAAATTTATTTTCTCAATTATTTGAAAAATTAAGTTCAATTATTGAAATGAGGGTATTTATTTAATAATTAAATATTATTTAATTCTTTTTATGTGTTTTAGCTAAAAGGGGTGAATTTAATTTAATTAAAGTGTTAGGACTTTATAATTAAATTAATTCGATCATTAGGTTTATTTAGCCAATTATGATTGATATTTAGGAATTTAATATAATGTATGATTAATGTAGATTTAGGGTTTTCTACATTTGACACTTAGGTCAAGTAGAGTCAGTCAAGACTCAGAATTGCCTAGTACAATAGGACTTTGATGATTCAAAAAGGTCAACAAATGCAACAAAATTGGTTAGGGTTGCAAGATGCCAATTTTGGGGTGTTATAGGTACCTCTAGGGAGGAGAGAAAAATAGGGAGAATTGGACCTATTGAGAGAAGCCAGCCAGGAAATTGAGACCCAATATGATAAGCAAGCCTAGAAGCTAAAGGAGGTAAAAGAAACAAATGACAATCTTCTCAAACTTTGTACAAAACTGACGTAGCCATTGACTGCAATTCCTCCAGAGGCTTCCACATTCAGAACACCGCTTCCGTAGGGTGATATAGACGAGCTGAGAACCATGAAGAAGAAATTGCAAGCAGTAGATGATTGGGTGACTGAGCAGGTAGGAGCCATACAGAGTTTCTTGATAGCCACACTCTCAAACCTCCACCAGGATAGTAACACCTTGGGCCAAGTAAACAATATTGTTTCCCAGTGGGAGGGGGAGATAGAAAAATAACAAGAGTGGAAAAGTGAGCTGGAAGAAATAATAAAATTTGGGGAAGAGGCCGTCACGGAGATGGGAATTTTGGGGGATGAAGACTTCAAGTACCTCCAGCACCAACACTCTAGACTTGGTCTTAAATTTGAGACATACATGCAACTGGTAGTGGCCTTAAAGGGTAAAGTCCCAGAGATTCAAAATTCTTTAAATTCATATGCGACGTTTGTTACAAGGGTTTTGGTAGTTGATCCCTTTAGCACTGAGACATTTGCTCTAGTGGATGTTGTTTTGAGCAAGTTTGATGAGATAATGGAGTCATGATTTTGGACCCCCGGATATTTTGATGGAGCAAAGATGTTGCACCTCACCCGAATGGTGCTCCAGGCCCACAATGCAGAAAAGGTGGCCTTAGAGTTCAAGGAAGGCACCTGAGATTTGGCCGATCAGTTGGAGGCAGCCAACAACTGTCAGGATTGCATTAAAGAGATAGACGAAGAGGGAATCCTCTAGATTTTGGAGATATTCTAGAAAAGTAAAGAGTAATAAAGTATTCCGATCTCTGGATATTTTCGCCATCAGGGAAAAGTTTTGAAGATTTTTTATTCTTTGAGAGTAAGCTCCCGGAATTCGGAATTTCAGGTCCCAGTTTTGTATTCTTTTGTAGCAATCTGCGTCAAGGTTCCCCAGAGCTGACCGATCACTATTAGCAATTAATAAGGGTTAGAAAGAAGTTGATCTAGATAAGGACAGGTCTGAAGGATGGGATGGTTATGATAGACATCTTCTTATTCCTCTAAGGTGCCGCTCCCCCATTTACTACCTGACACACCTCAAAGACATGGAGCTACAATCTGCATTAATGAGGCATAAGGCCTAAGTTACCAGAAAAAGCAAGTTTCTTCTATAAAGTACTGCGGCCCTCTTCTCTAGGCCAATTCTTCTAGATTTCTCCCCTTTCTTCTTCTTCCATCTTGTCAGAGCTTTGTAAATCCTGAGATGATTGTAAGTGGTGCAGGTAGTATCGGCCATGGATATTGTATTATATTCAGTTTGTGTACATGTAGACTAGGTTAAGTTTATCTATAAATAACAAGCCCGATGCCTAAACAAAGGTCATTGAAATTGATGATCTCTCTATCCAATAGAAATAGAAGTTAGAATTTTATTTCAGTTGTTCTCTGTGTCTTAATGCTCCCTTAGAGCCATGAATGTATTCACCAATGATGCTAGAGCCATTTCAAGTTAATGAAAGAAAGAAGAAAAGCTCGTGGCCAATGTGTTATGTGTTGCTCTGATCTCCAAAGTTAGCAAATATCTTTTGTGTTGTATTTTTTCCTATGTCCTTTGCTTTGGTGTTTTGTAGTTTATTTAAATGATCTCGCTTCCCTTTGCTACTGAATATGTATGAATTGTTGATTCCTTATGTATTCAGTATTTAGTGTAGTTTTCTCGCATTGGAGCATTGTTGATGTTTGAATACGTATTGCATGACTATAAGTAGAAATATACTCTAACTCTGATCTATATTTTGTAATTTCTTTGGTAAAGAGACAATAAGGTTTAACATTTAAATGCACAAGCTGAGTTATACCATGCAAGATATTAACACCTTGATCACTATCACGAAGGACTTTCTTAAGAGCCTGTATAGCCTGAATAGAATCTTGATTGTGTTTTTATTGAATAAGCCAATTTCCCATTTTATCAAGTTCAGTTGATATTTTTTGGACTTGTTCAGGAGGAACTCTTAAAGCATCATCCTCATCATGAGATGAGTGAGAAGATTTATTCTCTGTAGAAGGATTGGAATCATGAGTGATCAAATTGTCATCCATGATCCTAAGGAAAGGAGAGGAAGACTCAGTATCAAAGGAACCCATAATTTTGCAACTTCTTCTAACCGAGATATTATAAGTAGGACTAGAGGTAGCAAAGTTCATACACCAATGCAATGTAAATGAACTAAACTAAGAGAATGTAAATTCAAGAACATAAAAGAAGGATAATCTAATATGTATGCAAGATCTAGCATGAAATGTAAATCTAACACCAAAAAGAAAGAGTTTTCTATCGCAGGTTCACCAAAACATAATATATAAAATGGGGCATTTGTTCATTATTGTAAGATATGAATAATGATGTGGGATAGAAATTTGAATGTATTGTTGAGATAGTGGAGAATGTAAGATTGTCCTCTTAGCCCAAAATTTCACAAAGGAAAGTTCCACTTTGATCAACCATAAGAAAATGGTTAATGCACAAATGCATAAATCAATCAGAAATAAGAAGGAAGAAGAAATCCTTACAATCCCAAATAATAGATGAAGAGTATATAATGGAATTGATTGAAACATTAATTGAAATTAATTGAAGACAAGTACTAACCTCAAAATATAGCAGATCTGGAAAATCCTATTTTTTGATGTCTGTGTCAGGTTTTGGGAAATTCTGCAACTAGATCTGGAACAGAAATGTAGAGATGGACAAAACCTATAAATGTTTTCCTTTTCTGAGTCAGTTTGACATTGACCTCTTTGGCGAGGCATAATTATGCCCCAAAATTTTTGACCTTGACCTGCACTTCTCCAACGAAAATTGTATTTGCAGATCTTGAAAGTTGGCCGAAAAGGGTATCCAAATCTGATCTAAAATTCATTGTCTTGTACCTATACCTGCAAGAAAAATGGTTTTGTTTTTTGGGGAGGGGTTTTCTTTGGTCAAACCCCAATTTTGGAATTAACCTTATAATTTAATTGAAATTGCATAAATAAACAAAGTAAATAAATGAATTCACCTTGCTTGTATAGAAACCCTTGTGGAGGATTCGAATCCTTGAATCCACAAGTATGTATGCACCAAATGAATGTAGAATGTAGAATTTAGGATGTAGTATGTCTCAAATAAATTTCTTGTAGATCTTCAACACCAATCTTGAATGGATCTTGGAATAAGAAGAGGCTTGCATGGATGTGGATGGAGAAATCTTCAATAAGAGGGCTCCATAAAGCTTGAATCCTTCAATGGATACCGATGGATCTCCTTGATGAATTGAATGCTTGAAGGTGCTTGAATTCTTGAATGCTTGAGATTAGATGATTTCTTCAATATATTATCCTTCATGTGCATAGGTGATCATTTTCTTTCATGTGTATGTCTTATGGTTTTTGCTTTCAAGTCTTAGAGAAAATGAGAGGAGAAAGCTTCCTTATATATGAATCTAGGGCACAATCTTCTAGAGAGGCCTACATAGGAGAATTAAATTCCAATTATACCTATAGCCATAGAAGTGGACCTATATTAAATATAATTTCAAGGGTCACTACCTCGAAGAACAAAATAGCCAACCCAGAAGCGAGAATTAAATATTTCCAAAGCTCGACATCCGGAAACCCCAGAAACATGAAATTTGGACCCTAGGTCAAGTTTGAGGTCAAATATAACCTAGGGTAGGTTCAAGGTCTACCTTGACCTAGGTCAGGGTCAAGGTTGACCTTGATCTAGAAGTTTGACCTTGACCCTAAGGTCAAGAATCTCAATTCTATAATTCAGGAAGTCAAAAATAGGCCGGAGAGAAGTGGAAAATGTGGCAGAAGAGGGGGAAAAGCCAGATCCAAGTTAGATACATATTCAACACACTTGACATGACCCCAAGCCACTTACTCGGAGCGATAAACTAGTCCAAAATGGAAGTGCTTCCATTTTTTGACTATACACTCGGTAACTCTATTCTTCAGCTTCTTCTACTTCTCAATTCAACATGCCAACATCATAAACTTTGTTTATTTCTCATCCTTTATATAGACAAAAATTTTCCTCTTAATCTCCTTGCTAAGGTTTTCCATCATTTGCGTTCATTCTTTCGATCATCTTCTTCATAATCTTAATTTGGTAAACTGCTTAACTTTTACCTCCTAACTTGAACATTTTCTGGGAAATCTTATAATCAGGTTTAACCACTTAATCTTTTCCTTAGATCTTCTTATTGAATTTTATTTCTCGTAGATCTTCTAAAAAACATACTTTAATTCTCAACAACATCCAGATCATCATAGCTTCATATTAAATTTGATCTTATCATCATTTTTAATCAATATCTTGTACTCGGTAACTTGCTTTGTAACTCGGTAACTAACTTCATTTATTGCTCGGTGTTCAGTAACTGAAACCAACTAACACAACTCTATACCGACTGACTCTATCTAGTTTGATAGAGTAACTCTTTTCAATCATAACTTAACTCATTGCAATTTCTGACTTAATCAATCAAGTGTACCAACTTGATAACATCAAATATATAGTAGAAAACAACTATATCAACATTACTTCATCATTGTCTGATCTGTATTTGTCACCCATTTAACTTGTCCTTCTTATGATATGGTAGCTCAATGAAATCAACAAATCAATTGCTTGACATCAATGACAAAATAACAACTGATCTAACCACTTCTACAAACATGTATACTTATTATCACTCGATCTTCATCATCTCCATCAGTTGATCAACAAATATGCTTCCTCGCCTCTTCATGCAAATTATTCAAGTGTTCTGCAAAGTCTTCAGCATCAACACTACTCTTTTCTCAATTGTCTAGTTTCATTAATTCTGAAGTAATTCTGAAGCTACTTCCATATACGATATGGATTTACCAATGCTCTTATTGACAGAATTATTGTATGAAAAATATGCCTAAGCTAAAATCAAATCCCACCCCTTCAGTCTATCAACTACTAAGCATCTCAACAAGTTTCCCAAGCTCTTATTCACCACTTTTGTGTGTCCATCAGTTTGTGGATTGCATGTTGATCTGAACTTCAAATCTATCTTTATCTTCTTTCACAATGTCCTCCAAAAGTACCCAACAAACTTAGTGTCTTGATCTGAAATTATGCTTTTAGGTAGACAATGTAGTCTCACCACTTCTCTGAAAAACAATTATGCCACATGAACATCATTAGTCTTTCTGCAAGGAATGAAATTTTCCATCTTTGAGAGCCTATCCACCACCACAAAAATGGAATCATGTCCTCTCTGAGCCTTGGTAAACCAAGAAAAAAGTACATACTAGTATCCTCCCATGGCCTCTCTGGTACAGGTAATTGCTTATATAACCCTGTATTCCACCTAGTTCCTTTTGTCATCTGACATATTCTATAACTCTGCACAAACTTCTTAACATCTTGTTGCAATTATGGCCAATAATAATGCTCACTAACTAGAGAAATAGTTTTATCTCAGCCACAGTGCCCTGCTAATCCTCCAATATGCTTCTCTTTGATTAAATTCTCCTTCATTGAGCTCTTTGGAATGCAAAACTAGATCCATTTGAATAACATTTCATCTAGGATTATAAAATCTAACCATATGGTCCTTTCTAGAGTAACAAGTTTTGTGCAAGCTCTCCAGGCCTCACCAAAATCAGGATCCTCAGGATACAAACTTTTGAGTTCCTTGAACCCAAAAACTTCAATATGTCTCTTGGTCAAAAAATTATGTCTCATGTTCAAGGCATCTACAACCCTATTAGACTTCCCACTTCTATGCTTCAAAAAAAAAGTGTAACTCTGCAAAAACTCAACCCACTTTAAATGCCTTTGATTCAACTTTCGTTGGCTATTCAAATACTGTATAGCTTGATGTTTAGTAAACAAAACAAATTCTTTAGTAAAAGATAATGTCTCCACTTCCTCAATGCCTGAACTATAGCATAAAACTCACGATCATAAACAAAATATTTTCTTTTGGCACCATTCAACTTCTCACTAAATTAAGCAATGGGTTTACCTCCCTGGCTCAAAACAGCTCCAATGGCATTGTCACTAGCATCACAGTCTACTTGAAATACCTTGTTAAAATATGGAAGTGCCAAAATGGGATGTTATGTAACTTTTCTTTCTAGCAACTCAAAACTCTTTGCTGCTCCTCTAGTCCACTTAAAGTCTTGTGTATCCCCTCTCATAGTTTCAGTCAAGGGTCCACAGATACTATAGAAATTTTTTATAAGATTTTTGTAAAATCTAGCCAAACCATGAAGAGATATTACCTCAATAGCACTCCTTGGAGTAGGCCATTCAAGGAGAGCCTTCACTTTATCTAGGTCCATTTTAAAACTATCTTCTTAGAAAACAAATCCCAAGTACACAAACTCCTTCTTCACAAAATTGCACTTCTTCAAGTTAATCAACAACTTCTCTTCCCTTAACTTCTCAAAGACCCTTCGAATATGCATTATATACTCTTCTGATGTCTTAATTAAGATCAAAATATCATCCAAGTAAAAAATAACAAAATTACTCTAAAATTATTTCAATACCCCATTCATGAGCTGCATGCATGTGCTCGATACATTGGTTATCCCAAAATGCATGACTAACCACTCATACAAGCCCTCGTTTGTCTTGAAGATTGTCTTCCATTCATCTCCTTCTCTAATCTAGATTTGGTGATATCCACTCTTTAGATCTATCTTTGTGCAGTACTAATCTCCACTTAAGAAATCCATAATGCCATCCATCCTTGGCAAGATACTTGATAGTAATCTTTTTGATAGCCCGATAATATGTACACATCCTCCATTCTCCATTTTTCTTTGGTGTAGTACCGCTGGTACAACACATGGGCTCAAACTCTCTTGAATCAACCCTTTCTGTAACAAATCTTGCACTTGTCTATTCAATTCTTCACTCTCTATTGGAATCATTCTATGGGATTCCTTATTTGACAAATAGGCTCTAGGAATCAAGGTCATTTGATGGCTAATATTTCTTATTGGTGGCAGTCCATCAAGTACATTGTGAGATACAATATCGTGAAACTCATCCAAAAAATATGCAACTTCCATAGGTACATCTTCTACTTCCTCTTTATCAACTTTTGGAATTAAAGAAAAACACATATGCTCATGCTTCATGCCTTCCATAAACTTCCTTTCATCAACTAAACATATTTTGGCATTACTACATACCTTTTTGTCTATTTCCTTCAATGGCTCCAACTTGTGTCATAATTCATCCTTTGTCAAAGAATAGGTATTTTTATACCCATCATGTATTACACAATGATCAAATTTCCATCGTCTCCCTAGTAATAGATGACAAAAATCCATAGGCATAATATCACATAATACCTCATCATGATAGTTTCCAATTTTGAACTTTACCAGACATTGTTCATTGACCAAAACCTTGTGATCCTTCTGCAACCAAGAATTTTGGTAGGGACTCGGATGTTTTCTTTTCTCTAACTTCAATTTATTAACCATTTCATCTGAAACAAGGTTATCAGTACTACCGCCATCAAAAATGACATTGCATACTTTATCATTACACTTACACCTTGTGCGAAACAAATTCTTCCTTTGCTCAGGTTCCTTCTCATCATTCAACTAGGCTCTTCTTGTGACAAGGAACTCTCCTATTTTAGCATCTTCATAATGTGATGACTTGGCATATTTTTTCCACATGTGCAACTTGTGCATTTTTTTTTGGTCTTGTATTTTTCCTCCCTTGATGTTGCGGACACTCATAAGATCTATGTCCTTCTTCTCCACAATGGAAACATGTCCGATGAAATCCACCTATTCTCGGTCCTTTCCCTCTTCCTCTTACTTTATGATATTTTTTATTTGATCGCGAGGGTTATAGAAATTATTTCCCCTCTAATTTTGACTGCTACTAGAATCACCATTCATCTTCTGATCTTCATTTGGGCCTCCATAAGATTGTCTACCAAGATTTCCCCCACCTCTTCCACTTTCCTTGCTCTCAAACTTCTTGTTCAGTTTTTCTTCTACATTCAAAGAAAATTGATATGCATCTTCAATGGTAGACATTCTTACCATTATCAACTCTTCTTGAATACTCGGCCTCAACCCATTTATGTAACAGGAAACCTTCTCTTTTTTTTCTTTAGAAAGACCCGTTCTGATAAGGACTTGATAAACTATTATGTATTGTCCTAGACATATCTTCCTACTTTCTTCAACCCTTGCATTTTCTTCTGCAAATCAAGCTCATAGTCAATGGGAATGAATTTTCTCTTCAAATTTTCCACCATTCGATCCCATCTTGTTATATTTTCCTTCCCTCTTCTATTTCTCTCTCGTTGAATCTCTTTCCACAAAATATTTGCATGACCTTTCAACTTGACCTTTGGAAATTTGACCCTCTCATGATCTTCTATTTCCTCAAACTCAAAGTACTCCATATCATTGATCCAATCGATCAACTCTTCTAAATTAAGATTTCCAAAAAATGTTGAAACTTCAATCTTTGGTCTCTTTCCATTCTTGGAAATGGCCCTCAGAAACCTAGCTTCATCGGGATCTCTATCTATTACTTTCTCTTCTTCAAACACTACTTAAAATTCATCCTCACTTGCATATATTGTCCTAATATCGGCTCCTCTATGCATCTCATCTTGTAGTTCTTGCACTTTCCTCTGGAGGGCTCTAAAACCCTCATCTGTCACACTTTCAACTCTTCCACCACGGTTCCTTCGTGAAGGATTTTTTTTTGTAATTATCTTTGAAACCCACAACCACAGTTATGGTGCAAACTGCCTCACATTCGGCGATTTGTCTACACACTCAGGAATGTTTTCTTTGATACCACTTGATGAAGGGTACTCCCCTTATTCAATCAAACACACATACTAGAAAATGAAAATAAACAAAAATTTTCAAGAACATAATAATGGCAAGAACAAAAACACTTTCTTTCTATTATTTTCAATGAAATGGCATTACAATATTTAGAAAAGTAACATGCTACAACCACATGGGAATTTTCATTACAATAATCTGCAAGGCAAAGCCACAATCTCCTTTCTAGAACTGAACCCTAAAATCCCCCTTCAACCCTATATAAATAGCACAATTAACCATCCTATAATATTCTAGAAAGTTAAATTTTTCTATTTTAAGTGATTTTTCTCGCTATTCCATTTTTATTGAAACTTGAGTCCTGAAGGCCCAACTTCCAAAAACCATAACTTTTGAATAGTTGAGTTAATTACCTATTATGACCCCATTTTAGAAATGCTATAGAGCGCTCTATTCCTTAAGCATGGAAAGCACTAGTCAAACAAAGTTTGACCCCTTTTTTGAGACTCTAAGGACTTCAAAAGTGAGTTCAAAGTTTTTTGTACCGCCCCACCAAAATAGAAAAATGCAATATCTTCGAAATCAGACTTTATCTTGCCATGAAACTTTACCGAAAGACCTATATATCTAGAATGAACCTCCAGGGAAGAAACTGGAACAACTTGTTCTCACATGAACAACTTACTAAAAATATTTAACTTGCAAAAACTACTAACTCTGTCCAAAGATAGCCCTTATTGACAACTAAACATTATCTTTGGGTGATCAAATATTTCTCTTACACCCTAGATGCTCCTGCATCATACACCCGAGGTAATTTGAGAAGTGACCTTGTCACATCTTAGGTGTTCAGAGTAAAACCAAGACAATAAACCTCATCCTTTGATAGCCATGATGAATCTTCAATAGGTCATCCCTTCCATTTGAGCAAGTACTCTTCACATTTTTTGTTTCTTATGCTTCTACCAACACAAGTATCTAGGATATCTTCTATCTCTTCTGTATTTGAAGTAGGTGCTAGAATATTCTATTATTCTTTTGCTATTTAATCTTCCATGTTGTCTTCACAATACTCTCTCAAATCTGAAATATTAAACACAGGTGAAATATTGAGTTCACTGGGCAACTCTACTTCATAAGCATTTCATGTATCATGCTTCTTCAAGATTTTTCATGGTCCAAATTTCTTCATCATCAACTTATTGTATGTTCCCACTGGAAATCTCTACTTTCTCAAATGAACCATAAATTCATCTCCACTGTAAAATTCCTTATGTCTCCTTTTCTATCTACCTTATTCTTGTACTAAATATTCATTTTATTAATATTCTTCCTCACCTATTCATCCAAAATATTCAAGTGTTCTACAAAGTCTTCAACTTCAGCACTACTCTTTCTTCCATTGTCCAACTTCCTTAATTCTAAAGCATTTCTAAGACTACTTCCATATACAATCTAGAATGGTTATTTACCAGTGCTCTTATTAACAGGAACTATTGTAAGCAAATTTTCCCTGTGGTAAAATAAAACCCCACCTCTTTAGTCCATCAAATACTAAGCATCTCAACAAATTTCCCAAACTCCTATTCAACACTTATGTTTTTCTATCAGTCTGTGGATGGTGTGTTGAGCTGAACTTCAAATCTATCTTCATCTTCTTCCACAATGTCCTCCAAAAGTACCCAACAAACTTAGTGTCTTGGTCTGAAATTATGCTTTTTGGTAAACCATGTAGTCTCACCACTTCTCTGAAAAACAATTTAGCCACATGAACAACATCATCAATCTTTATGAAAAGAATGAAATGTGTTATCTTTGAGAATCTGTCCACCACTACAAAAATGGAATTATGTCCTCTCTGAGTCATTGGTAAACCAAGAAAAAATTCCATACTAATATCCTCCCATGGCCTCTCTGGTACAGATAATGGCTGATATAACCCTATATTTTGACTAGTTCCTTTTTCCATCTGACATATTCTACAACTCTACACAAACTTCTTAACATCTTGTTGCAATTATGGCCAATAATAATGTTCACTAACTAGAGCAATAGTTTTATCTCGACCAAATATTCCAGCCAATCCTCCACTATGCTTCTCTTTGTTTAGATTATCCCTCATGGTGGGGGTCTTTAGAATATGCAATTGGTTCCCTTTGAATAACATTCCATCTTGGATTATAAAATCCAACCATCTGGTTCTATC
This sequence comes from Thuja plicata, assembly GCA_018584345.1. Lineage (NCBI taxonomy): Eukaryota > Viridiplantae > Streptophyta > Pinopsida > Cupressales > Cupressaceae > Thuja > Thuja plicata. The sequence continues at coordinate 1,102,272 of MU226222.1, forward strand.
TAGACTAACAGGTTCTATGCAAGCTCTCCACGCCTCGCCAAACTCAGGCTCCTTAGGATATAAACTCTTGAGCTCCTTGAACCCAAAAACTTTGATTTGCATCTGTGTCAACAAATTCTGCCTCCTGCTCAAGGCATCTACAACCCTATTATAATTCCCACTTCTGTGCTTCAAAACAAAAAAGTAACTCTACAAAAACTCGGCCCATTTTAAATGCCTTTGATTCAACTTTTCATGCCTATTAAAATACCGCAAATATTGATGGTTAGTAAACAAAAAAAATTCTTTAGGAAAAATATAATGTCTTCACTTCCTTAATGCCTGAACTATAGCATAGAACTCTTGATCATAAACATAATATTTTCTTTTGACCACATCATTCAACTTCTCACTAAAATAAGCAATGGGTTTACCTTTCGGGATCAAAAAAACTCCAATGGCATTGGCACTAGAATCACAATCTACTTGAAATGCCTTATTAAAATATGGAAGTGCCAAAACAAGCTTCTTTGTAACTTTTCTTTTCAGCAACTCAAAACTCTTTTCTGCTATTGTAGTCCATTTAAACTCTTTTCTATCCCCTCTCACGATTTCATTCAAGGGTCCACAGATACTACTAAAATGTCTGATAAAATTTATGTAAAATCTATCCAAACCATGAAAATATCTTACCTCAGTAGTACTCATTGGAGAATCCCATTCAAGTATAGTCTTAACTTTCTCTAGGTTCATTTTAAGACCATCTGCTAAGACAATAAATCCCAAGTAAACTAACTCCTTCTTCACAAAACTATACTTCTTCAGGTTAAGAAACAACTTCTCTTCCCTTAACTTATCAAAGACCCTCCGAATATGAATTATATGTTCTTCCCATGTCTTACTAAAGATAAAAATATCTTCAAAGTAAACAATAATAAACTTACTTAGAAATTCTTTCAATACCTCATTCATGAGTCGCATGAATATGCTCGGTGCATTGGTTAGCTCGAAAGGCATGACTAACCACTCATACAATCCCTCCTTTATCTTGAATTTTGTCTTCCATTTATCTCCTTCTCTAATCTATATTTGGTGATATCCACCCTTCATAGCTATCTTTGTGAAGTACTCAACTCCACTCAAGAAATCCATAATGTCATCCATTATTGGCAAGGGAAATCTATACATGATAGTAATCTTATTGATATCCTAAGAACCTGTGCACATCCTCCATTCTCTATTTTTATTTGGTGCTAGTACTACTGGTACAGTACATGAGCCCAAACTCTCTTGAATCAACCCCTTATGCAACAACTCTTGCACTTGTCTATTCAATTCTTCATTTTTTGCTAGAGTCATTGTATGGGATGCCTCATTTGAAAAAATGGCTCCAGGAATCAAGTCCATTAGATGGCTAATCTAACTTATTGGTGGCATTCCACCAGGTACATTATTAGATATAATATCCTGAAACTCATCCAACAAATTTGCAACTTCCACAGGTACATATTCTACTTCCTCTTTATCAACTTTTTGGATTAAAGAAAAACACATATGCTCATGCTTCATGCCTTCCATAAACTTCCTTCCATCAACTAAACATATTCTGGAATTACAATATACCTTTTTAGTTTGTTTCCTTCAATGGCTTCATCTTGTGTCAGATTCCATCCTTTGTCAAAGAATAGGTATTTGCATACCCATCATGTATTGCATGACGATCAAATTTTCATGGTCTCCCTAGAAAAAATGACAACCATCCATAGGCATAATATCACATAATACATCATCATGATAGTTTCCAATTTTGAACTTTACTAGACATTGTTCATTGACCAAAACCTTGTGATCCTTCTGCAACCAAGAAATCTAGTAGGGATTCAGATGCCTTCTTCTCTCTAACTTCAATGTATCAACCATTTCCTACGAAAAAAGGTTATCAGTACTACCACCACCAACAATTACATTTCCTACTTTACCATTACACTTACACCTTGTGCGAAACATTTTTTTCCTTTTCTTAGGTTCCTTCTCATCATTCAACAAGGCTCTTCTAGTGACAAGGACCTCTCCTCTTTTAGCATCTTCATATTGTGAGGACATGGCATCTTCATCCATATGTGCAACTTGTGAATTGTCATCTAATCTTCTATTTGTCCTCCCTTGATGTTGGGGACACTCATAATCTCTATGTCCTTCTCTATGATGGAAACACGACCCACAAAAACCTCCTCTTCCTAGTCATTCCCCTCTTCCTCTTCCTCTCTGATCTTTGTTATTTTGATCATGAGGGTTTATAGAAATTATTTCCCCTATGATTCTGACTTCTACTAGAATAATCATTCTTCTTTTGATCTTCATTTTGACCTCCATAAGACCATCCACTAGGATTTCCACCATGACCTCTTCCACTTTTCTTACTCTCAAACTTCTTGTTCAGGTTTTCTTCTACCTTCAAAGAAAACTGATATGTGTCTTCAATGGTAGACATTCTTAACATTATCAACTCTTCTTGAATACTTGGCCTCAACCCATTTATGTAATGGGAAACCTTCTCTTTGTTCACTTCAAAATGACCCATTTTGGTAAGGATCAATAAAACTCTTCTATATATTCCTGGATAGATCTTCTTAGTTGCTTCAACCCTTGTATTTTCTTCAAAAAATCAAGCTCGTAGTCGACGGGAATGAATTTTCTCTTCAATGTTTCCACCATTTGATCCCATCTTGTTATATTCTCCTTACCTCTTCTATTTCTCTCCAATTGAATCCCTTTCCACCAAATTTTTGCATGACCGTTCAGCTTGGCCTTTGCAAATTTGACCATATCAAGATCTTCTATTTCCTCAAACTCAAATTACTCCTCCATATCATTGATCCAATCAATCAACTCTTCTGGATTAAGATTTCCAAAAAATGTACAAACTTCAATCTTTGGTCTCTTTCCAATATTGGAAATGGCCCTCAAAAACATAGCTTCATGGAGATTCCTATCTTTTTATTTTTCTTCTTCAAACTCTCCTTCAAATTCATCCTAACTTGCATCTCTTTCCCTAATATAGGATCCTCTATGCAGCTCCTCTTAGAGTGCTTACACTTGCCTCTCGAGGTCTCTAAAACCCTCTTCTATCACACTCACAAGTCTTCCACCGTGGTTCCTTCATGGAGGCATTTTTTTGTAATTATCTCTCAAACCCACAACCAAAACCTTTGTGCAAACTGCCTCACATTCGGTGATATGTCTACACACTCAAGAACATCTGCTCTGATACCACTTGATGAAGGGTACTCCCCTTATTCAATCAAACACACACAACACAATAGGAAATGAAAGATAATTTTGCAAGAACATAACAAGGGAAAGAACAGAAATACTTTCTTTCTATTTTTTTCAATGAAATGACATTACAATATTTAGAAAAGTAACATGTTATAGCCACATGGGCATTTTCATTACAATAATTTGCAAGGCAGGGCCACAATCTCTTTTCTAGACGTGAACCCTCAAATCCCCCTTCATCCCTATATCAATAGCACAATTAACCACCCTAGAATATTCTAGAAAGTGAAATTTTTCTAGTTTGGCGCCCATCATATCAATTTCCCACTTTAAGTGATTTTTCTCGTTATTCCTTTTGTATTGAAACTTGAGTCCTGAAGGCCCAAATTCTGAAAATAATAACTTGTGAACCATTGAGTACATTAGCTATTATGACCCCATTTCAGAAATGCATCAAATTTCTCTATGCCTTAGGCTCAAAAAGAGGTAGTTGATCAAAGTTTGACCCCTTTTTCAGATCCTCTAAGGATTTCAAAACTGAGTTCAAAGTTTTTTTGTATCACCCCGCCAAAACTGAAAATGCAATATCTTCAAAATCGGACTTGAGCTTGCCATGAAACTTTACCATAAGACTTATATATCCAAAAAGAACCTCCAGGGAAGAAATTGGATCCATATTTTCTCACATGAAAAACTTTCTAAAAATAGTAAACTTGCCAAAAATAGTAACCATGTCAAAAGATAGCCCTTATTGAAAACTAGACAACCTTATTGAAAACTAGAAAATATTTTTGGGTGATGCAAGATTGTTCTTACACCCTCGATGATCCTGCATCATCTACGCATTTCATACAAGCATAAAATATCATTTACCAACATCCACTCACATCCTTTAACCCTATTTAGATGATTTTATAGGTTCGCCGCCACATATTTGATCATACATGTTGGTTAACAAAAAAATGGCCTAGGGAAATGAAACACGTTTGACCAAGTCATCCAAATCCTCCATATAATTTTATTTCCCTCCAATTTTTTTTAAATCATGAAGCTCACTATATCGGTTATGCAATTAAATCATCAAAGTTAGCACCAAACACATTTTTCAATGTACGCTATTGGATTTCTCATCATGTCAGCTTGTTGTTGTACTAACTCCTAAATACGCTTCTCAAATATTTGAAACTCCTTTAGATCTCCTCATTGTACCTTAAATTTTTGGATATAGCATGTGTATGCATCTAGTATACTCCCCTTAGATGCACATTGGAAAATATTACCCAAAAAATTCTCATTGGACCTTTTTGTGTAATCTTCCTGTACACTGTGTTATTCAAACTTTACTTAGTTAAATCTCTAATTGTCTTCCTATATGAACTCCTGTAGTAAAGCGCATGTGTAATCCATGTGTTTTTCCATGTAGTTTTCATCAGTGACAACATATAGCCTCTATCAACCTTATAAACAATGTCTATTTCCAACAATCTCCCCCTTTGGCATTGATGGCAAAACTTAGTAAAAAATGACTAAGTGTCCAACACACTAACTGCACAAAACTTAGACTTCTCCAAAAATTACAATCCAGCACAGTTTTCACTCTCCTATACTCCCCCTTTCACATCAATGGAAAATACTAGCCAAAAATTTCATATGCTCCCCCTTAGACTATGTCTACCAAAACTTATATACATATATACATGCAAAAATTTGTCTAACTTACATCAGATTGAAAATATTTCCACATATGGTCTTCATTAATTTTAGATCCTTGTCTTGTCCTTTCTTGAGACAACTCAATGCTGATATGTGGCCATGGAATAGGAAAAAGTTTTCTTTTGTCACTGGTAAGTTGATAGGTTCGGAGGTAACCATGACATCTTGTCCCTCTTTTACTACACTGAACAAAGTTTGAAGTTTGGGGGAATTCAAACTTCTCAATTCACCAACCCTTGCAATCACCTTCTCCAGATTCCTAGTCTTGTAAATAAAATTAATTTCTTGACTATCTAACTCTAATTTAGAAGCACTAAGAGGGTCAAATGCTTGAGCACTTTTCTCCAATTGGATTTCACTGTCATGAATCTTCTTCTCAGTGCTCTTTACAAACTTTCTTACTAACAAACATGACATGTAGATGTTCCCACCTTCTTCAAGAGCATTATGAATCTCTTTAATGTGGGTATCCATTTAGATTTCTTCATGTGCTATGGCCATTTTCAATTAAAAAAACCTCTCTTCATTTAACTCCCCTTTGATCTTTAATTCAACATTATGTTCAAATAGATTGAAATGTGTATCTATTGCTTGTAAAAAATTCTCTACCTATTTAGAAGGTGTCAATGTGTCATCTCTAACATAAGGGGGCATCAATTTTTCCAATATTTTAGATTCCTTTTCCAAGATTTTTCTATCTTTCACATGATGTTCTTGTATTTCCCCTCTATCTTGGGATTGATCTAGTTCAGCTAACTTCATCTTTTGTAGTGGTGAAAGTATTGATACATCAATTGGGGCCAAATCTTCAATTATGTCAATAGTGTCTCTAGACATAAACTCTTCTACTTCCATAGAAGTGCCTCTTGATTTTCCCTTACATTTTCTTTCACTCGATATCACTGTCTTGTTCTCCTTGAACTCCTTAGGCTCTTTTGTAATAAATAGCAGTTGATCTAACATTTGATCAAGATCAATCTTACTTGCCTTAACTGGTTCATCTGCCTCTTTAGGCTTCTCAACTGCCATTGGAAATATTTGACCTAGAGGTTGAATAAATTCTATTTTTTCTATCTACGCTTCATTTCCTTTCTCTAACTTTGTCTCTATACATTTTCCTTTTGAGTCCATGGTGCCCTGTTCTTATGTTGCATCTTTAATAGTGACTTGATCTATCACTTTTAACTATACTGTCACCATCTATGGTTCTCTCTCTGTACCTATCTTTATTTGTTGTTCAACCTTTGAAACATTAGGTACATCAACAAAGCTGGGAAATACAGTGGGGGTTGAGCTACTTGCACCTTGTGTCTCTATTACAAGTTCAACATTCTCCTTTTGTAATAGTTTCTTGATGATCTTCTTGGTCTCCTCTACCACATCATCTATTTCTCTAACCATTAATCTGTTCATTCTTCTTTTGCTTCTAAACAATGGTTTTGTCTTCTTCACAATATCTTTTGTTTCCTCAACTAAAATGACTGGACATAGTTCTCCAATTAATTGTTCTCTTAACTCTTTATCAATTTTAATTGTTGTATTCATCCTTGCATCTAAGATAGCATATAGGGTTTTGGGAAGTTCTGATGTAATTTCTTTCAAAACTCTTTTGAATTTATACATGTACTTCACAAAAACTTCCTCAAGGACTCTCTACCCTTCACTATCCAACTTATCATAAAATTTAGAAATTGTCTTCAATTCACTATGTGATTTTATTGTCTTTATCATGTCATTATTTAATATTCCTCACTTATTTTATTCCAATTTAGTTTCTTTGCTTACCTAAATTGTAGCACCTGATGCTTTGGATGTTGTATACTTTGGTTCTTTAGTCACCTATTTCTCTTTCAACTCTTTCACCTCAGCATTTGATTTAGTTTATTAATCATCATCCTCAATTAAAATTTACTCATCTTTTATCTTCTTCTCTTCTTGTTTCTTCTTATTCTCATATTTATTATTGGCTCCTAACTTCTTCTCCTCAAGCTTATTTATTTTTGTCTCTCTTTTAGGTGGAAACACCTGTAGTTTCACCATTATAGAACTCCTTGTCTACCTACCCATAGCCAGTGTGGGTGCAGAACTTGGATCTCCAACCTCTATAGGTTCATTAGTAGCTTGTATAGTTCTTTTGATATGAAAATTTATGAACTATCTATCACTAACGACCTTTTTTCTTACTCTTCTCTCTATCTCAGGTGTCTACAACTCCTTATGCACCTTTGGATCTTTCTCATTATATGTACCAAACCTTGGTTTGGTAGGGTCTCTTGGTTTTCTAAATAAGTCTTTGGCATACAGATCTAGAATTTTTTCATCCACCTCATAGCCCATTGGCATCACCTAAGAAGTTATGGGTTCAACTTCCTCCATTAAGAATTCATCTATATTCACCATAATATATATATATATATATATATATATATATATATCTTTCTCATACTTCTCAACTATGGAATTTGGAATTCTCTCCCTTTGATGCATTGCCTTCTAAAAACCTTTGAAATAACCCCATATAGATGTAGACCTCATTTCACTTGACATTTTTTACAATAAATCTTTGATTTGCACAGCTATTGTCTTATTAGCAGACCAATTAATAGGACCTACTATTGGAAATTCATTCATAAAATAGAAGAAAATACAAAAGATGAGTGTACTAAACTTAAAGATGTTCTTCTTATCTTTCCTTATCTTCATCGGGTTATTTATGAGTTGTCCCCACATTACTTCATAGAGATCATACTTTGTGTTCTCCTTTAGTATTTGATACACTGTGTAGATTATAGTTTCTGACACTCGGTTGTCATGGCTTGAATGATAGACCTTGTAACCAACCACCATATCTACAAACTTGACATCATCATCCCTTATGTCATTGATTTTCATTCCTCTCTTATCAATCACCACACCTATAGCATCATAAACAGTATTGTTCTTCACAATTTTTAATTTTGGTAATGCAACGAGATGACCATAATCCTATGACAACCCTAATCACCTCCTTTGTGATTTTCATGGGTTGGTTAAGCTGCATGAACTCTCCATGTATTCTGATTCGAATGTATCTAATCCATTCATCTTCGTCAATTTGTGGAAAGTAAGCAAACTTTGCAAACTTCTTTTCATATAGGGTTTTGCATTTGGGTTTCAATTGATAATAACTTTCGACAAGTTTGGTGAGATATAATTCCTCCATTTTGTCTATGCCAATCTCCTCTAGGTTGGAATGTCCATAATCTCTTACATCTTCCAAATGCAGTACATCATAGGGCACCTCTGATATAGCTACTGTGGGATCCACTTCGATTGATTTGTATGGGTGTTTCTTAAACTTAGGTTGGGGTCTCTCTATTATCAACAATTGTAGGTGTATCCATCTCCAAAATTTGAATTTATAGAATTTTCAAGGATATGCACAAGAAAATACATTTTGCAAAGCTAGGGTTTTCACACAAATGGCTTGATAAATTCTCTTCTCACTTCTAACCTTGCTTCAATTCGCCTTCTAATCACCTCCTTGTTTGTGCTCTTGATCACAGTGTGTCAAATAAGACTCTATAATTTCCTTTTTTATCTCTTTTTTCCTAATTTGATAGTGCAATAAATTCATGTACCCTAATTCCCCAAAAAAACTTTACTCACTATTTGTGCCTTCAAAATTTGACTGTGCACCTCCAAATCATGTCATATACATCTGGTAATGACTTCAAAATATCTTCCTTATCATCCTTAAGCTTCTCCATCCTTAACGGATCCAAGAACTGAACATATTAAGGGGGTTCCTCATGATTTAGCTAATAAGCTCTTCCAAGACCAAAGGCTTGTCTTAAATTCCACGTGGAACTTCTTCCATCAGGTCCTATTATAGACCCTCCAGATGATTCATCTTGACTCTTCTTGATCCATACTTGCTTCATTTTCTTTATCACCTCTTAAAATGACACCTTAGCCTTTCATTTACCATCTTTCTACTAATTTTTGTGTCCTTTCTTGCTTCTATTCACTGAACCTCTATTGCTCACATTCTTGTTTATGCAATCCTTTGTAATGTGTCTAGATTTAAAGCACTTGTAGCAAGCTACATTATTTTGTCTACCTAGGTTGTTAATTTGGCTTCTCTTGGATGCACATTTCTTGGAAATGTGTCCAAATTCATTACATGCATAACACTTATCATTACCTTTATTGGGAAAAATATTCTTTAAAACACTCCTGCACTCACTTGCCTTATGACCATGTTTATTGCATTTAAAGCATTGACTAGAAAAATATTCAGAATTCTGATTCATCCTCCTTCTAAAATGCATAGCTTTATGTCTAGATTTATGGAAGATAAAGCACTTACCATAAATCTTTTGAGCATTAGGTTTTTTTTCATATGGTCTCTTTTTCATCTTCTTTTCAAATCTGTCCTTCTTTTGTACAAACTTGTATGTTTCTCCTTCTTCATAATCAAGGCCTCTTTTATCATTTGGATTTCTTTGGCTTAAAATAAATGAATCTATCTTGGTTGATCTTATCACAAAGTTTTCCTTGTAGTCATTTGCAATCACAAGTTCACTTCTCAACTCCTCTTCAAGATCCTTTTCTCCCTACAAATTAGCAACAAGTGTATTGCATTCCCTATATCTCTCTTTCAAGGATTGTTCTAGGTTATCTTCATTTTTCCTCCTAGTTTCAATATCCCTAGTCATTTCATGCTTCAAGTTGACATTCTCTTGCTTGATTTTCTCACATTCTGCAGTCCTCTCTTTTAGATCTTAGCTTAGTTTTTCATCACCACAACTTTTCAGATTCTTTTTGTTGTAATTTTTTGCAAAGTTCTCTTCTCCTCATCTTGGCTTGCTTCATTCTTGCTTTGATATTTTCAATGAACTCGTCATCTTCTCTAAGCTCTCTTTGAGTCTGATTTAGATCATCTAGTGCTACTATGAGTTGTTTTTGCAAATTTGATTATATTATTCCTTCAGAGATCACCCTCAAGTTGTTAGGCTTCCTTAAAGGGACCAAATCTTTGATGCCAATTATTGGGATGAAGGAACACTAAGAGGGGGGTGAATTAGTGTTCAACAAAAAATTTCCAATTAATTTTATTAAATTAATTCATAAAAAAAAATACTTGCAACATATATCCAAAAGTAAAGTGCATATGAATGAACATGAAGTAAATAAGACACCACACCATAACACCCATGTTTTATCATGGAAACCCTATCAGGGGAAAAACCACAGTAGGGATGACACCCACAAAAATAGTACTCTGGAGAAATGACATCTTATAATTGATGGGAATACACTTGCATTCAAACTCACTGCTTAGAACTCATTGCTCAAATGAAAAGCCTTGGGCTACAACCCTAAGGGAGACTAATTATCTTACAATGACCGCTAAAATGATATAGATATTTTTAACTACTAAAATAACATCTATAAATGTCTGATTATAGCTCTATATATGCTCAGAAATTGATATGATGTACTTTAAAACTTTGACTACCCTTTTCCATGTTCTTCACCAATCAGACTATCAAATCATTGTATATCTTCTTAAATATCTACTCTACCATCTTTGCGCACTTTATACAAGAATAAACTATCAATGACCAAAATCCACTCACATCCTTGAACCCTAATCCAATGATTTTATAGGTTTTCCACTATAGATTTAATCATACATGTCGGTTAACAAAAAAATAGTCTAGGGAAATGTAACACATTTGACTAAGTTGGCCAAACTCTATATATAATTTTCTTTCCCTCCATTTTTTTCAAATCATGAAGTTAACTAAGTCGGTTATGCAATTAAATCATCTAAGTTAGCACCAAATACATTTTTCAAGGTATGTTATTGGATTTCTCATCATATCGGCATGTTACTGTACTAACTCCTAAATATGCTTCTCGGATCTTTGAAATTCCTTCAAATCTCCTCGCCGTACCTTTAATTTCTAGATATAGAATGTGTATACATCCAGTATACTCCCCTTAGATGTGCACTGGAAAATCTTACCCTACAAATGCTCACCGGACCTTTTCATGTAATCTTCTTGTACACTGTGTTATTCAAACTTTACTTAGTTAAATCTCTAATTATCTTTCGGTATGAACTCTTGTAGTATTGCGCACATGTAATCCATGTGTCTTTCCCATGTAGTTTTCATAAATGACAACATATAGCCTCTATCAAGCTTCTATGCAGTGTCTCTTGCCAAGAGAAACCCCATCCCAAGAAACAACAAAGTCACCATTCTGAAACCCAAAACTTCAATAGCTACATTAAAGTAGTGAGTGCACAAAATTCCTCATTTCATTCCAATTTATCATTGTGTACCAAAACATAAATATTTTTAACCTTCTTTTTCTCACTAATAGCATGGGATAAAATCTACAATCTAGAAGAGGTCAAAGTGGTGGAACTTGGAAGATGATAGTAATGAATATGGTCATGGGAGTAAAATCATATGGAACATGTACACCAAAAGAGAACAAAACTGGGACAAGATCTTGCAAAACATGTATCTTGACTCCAAAGACCTCATTTGGATCTCCACTACAAGAAATCCATGAAGGGACTTGATGGTTTTGAATTTCATGCTTGAATGCAAGGAAATAATTACAAAGTATCTAACATGGGACATCAACGATGGGCATAGCACATCCTTTTGGAAGGACTCCTAGGATGGATATAAGGATTTGGATCACTATTGGAACCTAGACTCCTTGAAGGAAAATTTATTAGTGGAATAGAAAATTAAAATGAGAGACTACATGGATGGATTGATGGGAAAAATTTTGGAGGTTGAAATCCCTGTAGGGAGTGGAAGCACCGGAGGGAACGAAATCAAAATTATAATAAATACTCAAGGATACAAAAAATGTAGTTACTGAAGGTGATGATCAAGTGAGATAGTGTGGGTAAAAATTAGGAGAGTATAGGGTGAAGCTCAGAAACAATATCTAGGATGCAGCTATCAAAAATTAGAACAAGCCAAACCACCAATTTTGGCACCACTCCTATCTCTTGAAGGTGGGAGTATTTCTCTAGATGGTTGTGTAGAAGAAAATACTAACAAGGGATAGATTGAACAAGTTAGGAATCCACGAACCTAATTGATGCATGTTATGTATGCAAGAGGAAGAGAATGTTGACCAATTACTATTGAGGTGTGACTATTTGAATTATTGTTGGAAGAACATCATAGGTAGGCTAGGGTGGAAAATTTCACTCCCACTGGACATTAAAGATATCTTTCTAATGTCAGTGATTCTCCACAAGAAGGCACTCTTTAGAAGTATTTGTTTGTTTCCACCAACAATTATCATCTAGGAGATTTGGAAGGAGTATAATAGAAGGATATTTTAGGACAAGGCAATGCCCAAGAAAGAATCGGAACCAAAAATTGAAACATCCATAACAAAAGTGGTCAACAATGTTGCTATAAATCAATAACTTAAGAAGAATGAATTCTCAAATTGGAATGAAAATCTCAAAGAGTGGGTAGGATTGAAGGTTTCCCTCATTCATGGGGTTCAGTAGGTTGATCACACTACTAATCCTAGAAAGGGGTTGAATTAAAGGAGTTAGGGGAAGGTTGGATAATGTTGATTTTGATGGGGCATCAAAAGGCAATCTGGGGATATGATAAGAAACCACTAGGGAAATATTTTGGTAAAATGAGAAAATTGTCTAGGAAGAGGAATGAATAATGAGGTTGAGCTCTAGGTAGCCCTTTGCAGTATGCAATATGCTCGTTCACATGAAGAAAATACATTTGGAGGGAGATAGTCTCCTCACTATAAATGTGACCAAGCAAGGATGGACTCTGAATGAGAAACTATGTAAGTGGCTCCTGCGGATCCTGAAGCTCATACAAGAATTTGATGAGTTCAAATTGTCCCATGTGTATAGGGAGGCTAAAGGGGTTCATGATGAGTTGGCCAAAAATGTGTTAGAGGCTGACATAAAGGATGGCATAGTGATACAATAATTAAGGACATTTGAGATATTTTTCCATAGCACAAGTCTATTGGAGGACAAGCTAACATTAATGGAAAATATGTCGAGATCATGACATGATAAACAATTAATGACAATGGACATAAAGTGTAAGTGTAGACACCCAAAAATGGTTCACACCTATGTGCCCCCTTTTTAACATGTCTTATATTCACTAATATCGTGTCATTCTTTCTTGTCATCAATTACTAAAATTTCTATCATAACCTATCTCACTTTGGCCGAATTCCTAATCGGTCCTAATCAATCCTAAATATTCCTAAACTGGTCCTATTTAATCCTAAATGTTCCTAAACCATACCAAAAATTAGTCCAGATCAATCTAGGATCATTTTGAACTCATTCAATCATACTAGGGAATTGTAAAAGTTCATCGATGCCTAATCAAATCACTTTAGAATCACTTTCAATTCAATCCAATATTTTCAAATCCTTTCCATCTCATCTCATCAATCCAAGGCATTGTCAAATTTCATCAATGCCTCGTCTCTTTTCATCATCAATTCGATAGTGTTGTCAAAGTTCATCGATGCTATCATTGTCAATCATTATTATCATCATTTCAATCATTTCAAGACCATTTCAGACCTTATCACTCTCTTTCAAAATCAATTCTTTGATATTGTCAAATATCATTAATACCTCATCATCAAATCAATCCATGTCTTATCAATAAGATCATTCCAAGGCATTGTCAAAGTTCATCAATGCCTCATCAGTCCATTTAATGGCATTGTCAAAGTTCATCAATGTTGTTTCAAATCAACCTTTTTAACCAATTTCATACCAATAAATTCAAGAGCATTGTCAAATTTCATCGATGCCTCATCATCATCATCAATCTAATCCAAGTTAATTCAATAGCATTGTCAAATTTCATCGATGTTATTTCATCATCAATGATTGTTCCGAGTGCATTGTCAAAGTTCATCAATGCCTCATTATTTCGTAAATCATTCTAGAACCATCGGAATTGTTCCTAACATTTATCGAGATCATCAAAACAAAGTCAATTTTGCATCAATATCATTAATTCGGTCAATGGTCAACTAATTTATTCTGTTGGGATAAATAACCCATAGTTTATCCCTATGTCCTAATTGAATAAATAAATTAACTTTATTTATTCCCTCTTTCCTATGTCTCCACAATTAATTAATTCCAATTAATTAATTGACTAATTCCTATTTTCTAATTTTTCTTATTTGTGGGAAATATAAGTTTTTAAATTTAAAATTCCCTCCAATTAATTAGCCCCCATTTGTCATAGTTGTCATAGTTTGACACTTTCTTCTTTTCCTTTGTAATAATTTGTCATACTTTATGAAAAATTTCCCTTCTCCTCACCACACTAATTTTCTAATTTGACCTCTTACAATTTGTCAAAATGTGTCATAATATGACACTTTTCCAATTTCATTCCTCAATTATGACATTTTTCCATTTGCACATTCAAGTTGTCATTTCTGCATTTTAGCTTTCATCTCTATAAATTGAGTGAATTTATCTCATTTTTTAAACCGTACTCCTAGTATTGGTGCAGAGGATAGGGTAGTGGGCTTCTTGACAAAATGGAGGGATTGAACGTATAAGGGAAATACAAGGTTCAAAGACACCCTTCCCAAATAACTCAAAAGGACATTTCAACCAAACACTTTGACTCAAGGTTTCTAAAGCCACAAGAGACTCAATTCAACCCAATTCAGAAGTAATCAACTTTCTATGGATTCAAATTCTATGGACTATGCACAAAGGACTTGAATTCTGCCAAGAGGCCTAATTGTATGGCATTAGGACAGCAACGACCTTCCAGAGCCCATAACTCCAAAATGTTCTGAATGACTTGGCAAGAAAATTAGGTTTTTGGATACCCTTTATCAAATTTTACAACATATACAAAGCAAGAGGTAGGTTGTTTTGGACCATACCCTGCTGTTACAACTTTGGGACCCAAAAAATGCATAAAAATGGGCACTTTTACAAAGGAACTATATCATAAACTTAACCAAAAGACTCCAACTCTTGGAAAGTGGTTAATTATGTCCTAAAACACTTAAATCTGAAATTAATTAGTCCCAGACCCTTGGGAATATCAAAAGCCCCAAATTAGGCTTCCCAAACCCTCCAAAACCAGGGCTTCTTCAATCTGGACACTCCAAGCAAAATCTCAACCAACCAGAGGTTGATTCACCATCCTTTTAGCATTACTAAGTGCTTCCCAACATAAAAAGTAACCCTCGTGAGGCCCAATATGCTACTGCTATAGCATTCCAAGCATTTCCACGCTCTTTAATCCTGCAACAAACACCAAATGGAGATCTCCTGCAACATCTGGTGGATTTTCTTGCATATTTAGTGTAAGATATCTATGATACAAATTTTTGATTCATCCCCAAGTTATAGTGATTGCAAAAAGGGGATGAATCTCATTCCATACCTCTAAAACAATGCAAAACTATGCTCTGTCAAAGTACAATCTGAGACTTTCAAAGTAAACTCAATATAAAAGGATTGAAATGGATTTACAGAAGTTTTGAAATGCACATAAATGTATATGCAATGAACTAGATCCACTAAAACATTCAAAAGACCAATGAAACTGTAAAAATTAACTCTTTATTGCTTCAAACTAGAGAAATCTGTACATTCTCCATTCCATCTGTATTGTCTTCTTCCATGCTCTTTCCAGATCATATACAAATGCCTCCCAACTGATTTAACCAATTCCCATTGGTTATTTGGGATTACAAATGCATTTACACGCTTAATTTCATTTTCCCTCCTAAACTAAGTAACCGTTAAGATTCAAATATTTGAATTCTTAACTTACATAATTTCAAAAATTTAAGTATTATAGCTTATAAATCTTATTCCTAGGGTCTATTTGAATCCCTTAGATACTTTCTAAATCCTAATTAGACTCTTTGGGCACTATTGACCCAATTTACAATATTTTTTAAGTCTTAGCCCTCTACTTGGACCAACAGGACTTAAACATATGTCATTACAATATTTATTTCCAATTGCCATTATTGGCTCTAATACACCCCAATCCACATTTAGGGATGATTTTGTTCCTTAGTCTTTGACTGGCTTCATGGTGAACCTAGGTGTCTTCATAAGTGCTCCTACACCATATACCCCACCTTGGAAAAAGTTCTTGTCCAAAGAACTAAGGGACTGTGTCTTTGTGCCTCTCATCTTCCTTGTAGGTGGTCCTCTGTTCTTCACCTTGTGAGTCCTTTGTTCAACCTCCAATTTTGTCCTCTTACCCTTCACACCTATAAACAAAGAGTGAGAAACAAAAGAAGGAATGGAACTAAGATCAAATCTGTCATCATGTTGTTGCAAACAGTGATCTTGTGTGCCTACAAACTGTCCTTGCAACTGCCTCCTTGGATCAGATTGACCCCTCCTTATGTCTTTCAATGACACCTCTGCAATTTTCTTTATTTCTTGCTTCAAAGGAAACCACATTGTGCCAATAAGGACACCATCTTCATGCCATATTTGATGTTTCACAGTCAATGCCTCATGACTATCCAAACACTCATCCTTCAAGACCAATAAAGTGGTCTTAGGATGCTGCTCTGAAGTCACCATCTTCCCATACTTTGGAATCTGCAAATCAACATATGTTTTTGCACCAAAGACAATGATGTTACCAACTTCTTCTACTTGACTTGGAAGAGGTTTAAGAGTGAATTTTATTCCCTCCTTGTGCACTACATACTCATTCTTCAAACCATAATGGATGGTCTACCTTGAAGCCTGCCATGGTCTCCCTAAGATGATGTGGCAACATATCATGGGAACTATATCACATATAACCCTATCAACATAACCCCCAATTGAAAATCTATGTATGCTTTCTCCTTAATCACAATATTCTGATCATTACTGACCCATGAGGCCCTATATGGTCTACCAATAGGAAATTTAGGTAAGTTTAACTTATTTACCATCTCATAGGACACTAGATTGTCAAATGAACTAGAATCTATGATAACCTTGCATATTTTTCCATAGCATTTACAATTTATCCTAAAGATAGATACCTTGGGTATATGTCGGATAAGTGACCTTCCCATCAAGAGACACTTACCTTCTTCAGGATATGCATAGTCATGGTGTGCTTCTTCTTTCTCTTGTTGTTTATCATCATCTTCTCCTTGGACCAATTGGACCCTCTTATCATTCTTATTGGCTTCTCTTTCAAGACACTTTTAGAATGGATGTCCTTCTTCACCAAACTTGTAGCACTTTCTAGGGAAGCTCCTTCCTCTACCATTTCTTTGTTCTCCTTTCTGATTTGATACTTTCTCTTTACCCTTTGCATTCTGTCCTTGGCTTGGATAAACTCCCTTGCCCTTGTTTTGTTTCCCTCTTGAACTGCCTTGCCTCTCTTTCCTTCTTCGAAGCTTGTCTTCTGCTTTCATTGCCAACTTGTAAAAATCTTCAAGAGTAGGTGTGGCCATTCTCATCTCATCCTGGATGTTGTACCTCAGCCCTCCAAGATATCTAGCCACCTTCTCTTCCACATCTTCATCATGAGAGGCTCTGATGTCAAGCTTGTGGAATTCCTTTGTATACATTTGGACATCCATGTCCTTCTACTTCAACCCTTGAATCTTCTTGAAGAGTTGAACCTTGTAGTCCTCAGGTAGAAACTTCTCCCTCATTTTGGTCATCATTCTAGGCCATGATGTGATCTTTGGTAGACTTTTCTTCCACCTTTCTACTTGTAGGCAATCCCACCATAGCAATGCATGACCCTTAAGTCTTGCTTTTGCAATCTTAACTTTATGCTTGTCTTTAATGTCCTCACAGTCAAAGTGGTTCTCAACAGCATTGAACCAATCAATGAGCACTTCCTCATCCATCTTCCCATCATACATTGGGATCTCTTCTCTGACTTTGGATTCTCCTCCTATAACTGCCTTCAGGATCTTCACTAGTCTAGTATCCTCAGGGTCCAACCTTTCTTCATCAGGTTCCTGTTCTTCTTCACCTTCATCATCACAAGGGTTTGAATCCCTCTTCTCAACAATTTTGGTCAATCTTTCAATGACTTCTTCCAATCTCTTGTTCTTTTCTGCTTGCTCCATCACCATCCTAGCAACCTCCATGTTTGTCATCTTTGGAGGCATGTTTTGAGCCTCTTCTTCAAAGTATCCAAACTCTTCTTCAGACATGCACACCTAACTTTCCTCCCAAGTTCTTACTTTCTCTAATACCACTTGGTGCAGAGGATAGGGTAGTGGGCTTCTTGACAAAATGGAGGGATTGAATATATAAGGGAAATACAAGGTTCAAAGACACCCTTCCCAAATAACTCAAAAGGACATTTCAACCCAACACTTTGACTCAAGGTTTCTAAAGCCACAAGAGGCTAAATTCAACCAAATTCAAAAGGAATCAACTTTCTATGGAGTCAAATTCTATGGACTATGCACAAAGGACTTGAATTCTGCCAAGAGGCCTAATTGTATGGCATTAGGACAACAGCGACCTTCCAGAGCCCATAACTCCAAAACATTCTGAATGACTTGGCAAAAAAATTAGGATTTTTGATACCCTTTATCAAGTTTTACAACATATACAAAGAAAGATGTAGGTTGTTTTGGACCATACCCTGCTGTTACAACTTTGGGACCCCAAAAATGCATAAAAATAGGCACTTTTACAAAGGAACTATATCATAAAATTAACCAAAAGACTCCAACTCCTGGAAAGTGGTTAATTATGTCCTAAAACACTTAAATCTGAAAGGAATTAGTCCTAGACCCTTGGGAACATCAAAAGCCCCAAATCAGGCTTCCCAAACCCTCTAAAACTAGGGCTTCTTCAATCTGGACTCTCCACGCAAAATCTCAACCAACCAGAGGTTGATTCACCATCCTTTCAACATAACTAAGTGCTTCCCAACATAAAATAAAAAAATAAAAAAATAACCCTCATGAGGCCCAATATGCTACTGCTATAGCATTCCAAGCATTTCCATGCTCCTTAATCCTACAACAAACACCAATCGTAGATCTTCTGCAACATCTGGTGGATTTTCTTACATATTTAGTGTTAGATATCTATGATAAAAATGTGTGATTCATCCCCAAGTTACAGTGATTACAAAAAGGGGATGAATCTCATTCCATGCCTCTAAAACAATGCAAAACTATGCTTTGTCAAAGTACAATCCGAGACTTTTAAAGTAAACTCAATATAAAAGGATTGAAATGGATTTACAGAAGTTTTAAAATACACATAAATGTATATGCAATGAACTAGATCCACTAAAACATTCAAAAGACCAATGAAATTGCAAAAATTAACTCTTTATTGCTTCAAACTAGAGAAATCTGTACATTCTCCATTCCAGTTGTACTGTCTTCTTCCATGCTCTTTCTAGATCATATACAAATGCCTCCCAACTAATTTAACCAATTCTCGTTGGTTATTTGGGATTACAAATCCATTTACATGCTTAATTTTATTTTCCCTCCTAAACTAAGTAACCGTTAAGATTCAAATATTTGAATTCTTAACTTACATAATTTCAAACATTTAAGCATTATAACTTATAAAACTTATTAAATCTTGTTTGTAGGGTCTATTTGAATCCCTTAGATACTTTATAAATCCTAATTAGACCCTTTGGGCACTATTGACCCAATTTACAATATTTTTGAAGTCCTAGCCCTCTACTTGGACCAACAGGACTTAAACATATTTCATTACAATATTTATTTCCAATTGCCATTATTGGCTCTAATACACCCTAATCCACATTTAGGGATGATTTTGTTCCTTTGTCTTTGACTGGCTTCATGGTGGACCTAGGTGTCTCCATAAGTTCTCCTGCACTAAGTATTCTCACTCTAGTCATTTTGCTTTCAATCATAAGTGCATTGGTTGTCATTATCAAGAGCAACATTCATCCATTTCAATGGAGAAGACATGAAAACATTGGACTACATTTGAAGGGGGTTTATATGTTGTTTTGCATATGTTTTTTAACTCTCATTTCAAATGGTTTTAATGTTAGATTTGATAGGTTTGCATATTGTTAGAGGTTTTGTGGTTGCCTTAATATGCATTCTAACCCTTTTTTGGGTCTTATAGTGAGGAGTTTTGAGAGGTAATTATGTGAACTTATGAACCACAACTATTTGAAGGCCCAGGTGGAAGTCACAAACCACATTGTTAAACTATACAAGGTTAGGTTTGATACATCAGTGAGGCTTGTCAGCCAACAATGGCATATGACATTTCTTAGTGAGGTGACATAAAAGTGACTACATTGCATGTTTAAAACCAACCACGAGCTCGCCATTCATGATGTTAAAATGGTGTTGGGAAAATTGAAACATCCTTAAAAAAAAGTGGTCAACAATGTTGTTAGAAATAATAACTTAAGAAGAATAAATTCTCAAATTGGGATTAAATTCTCAAAGAGTGGTCAAGGTTGAAGGTTCCCACCATTCTTGGGGTTCAATAGGTTGATCACACTGCTAATCCTAGAAAGGGGGTGAAATGAAAGGAGTCGGAAGAAGGTTGGATGAAGGTTGATTTCAGTAGGGCATCAAGAGGAAATTTGAAGGAATTTGGAGCAAGTTATATGATAAGAAACCACCAAGGAAATATGGTGTTGGTAAAAAGATAAAAGTATCTAGGAAGAGGAATGAATAATGAGATCGAGCTCCAAGTAGCCATGCTCAGAATGCAATATTCTTGTTCACGTGAGGAAAATACATTTGGTGGTAGATTCTCTCACAATAAATGTGATTAGGAAAGGATGGACACTAAACAGGAAACTATGTAAGTAGCTCATGTTGATCCTGAAGCTCATACAAGAATTCGAACTAGGAAATTGAAACATCCATAACAAAAGTGGTCAAAATTGTTGCTAGAAATCATTAACTTAAGAAGAATAAATTCTCAAAGAGTGGTCAGGGTTGAAGGTTACCCCCATTCATGGGGTTTAGTGGGTTGATCACAGTGCTAAATCCTAGAAAGGGGATGAAATGAAAGGATTCATAGGAAGGTTGGATGAATGTCAATATTGATAAGGCATCAAGAGGCAATTTGGGGGAATGTGGAAAAAGTTATATGAAAACAAACCACCAAAGAAATATTTTGGTAAAAAGAGCAAAGTATATGGGAAGAGAAATGAATAATGAGGCCAAGCTTCAAGAAGCCCTATGTAGTATGCAATAGAAAATTTTTAAACAACAAACTAAAACACTAACCTTACCAAGGGGACACTTGTTTATTTTTTCCAATGTCATTTATATATCATATGGTTTAGTTTGTTGGATATCCATAGGTGTATACAATATGCTCATTCATGTGAGGAAAATACATTTGGAGATAAACATGACCAAGCAAGAATGGACACTAAATGAGAAACTATGTAAGTGGCTCCTGTGGATCCTAAAGCTCATACAAGAATTAAATGATTTTAAAGTGTCTCATGTGTATAGGGAGGCTAACGAGGTTGTTGATGAGTTGACCAAGAATGAATCAAAGGTTGATGTGAAGGATGGCATGGTGATGCAAGGAAAGGAAAGGAAAGGTCCTTTTATAGTCCACTATATCAGCCATATGTTTGTGGGTCTACATATGGTGACAGCAATATGGGACTACCTCGTAGTCTTTGTGGGAGGCATCCATTATCCTACAAACAAGCCGTACATACCCTACCCCCTAATGGGTTTGAACTTGTGACCTACCTTTCAAGAGTACAAGTTCTCCATCACTAGGGCAAGGCCAACTCAGACGTATGATTAACGATATAGGAGAGATCTTAGCGCAAGACAAATGGAGGACAAGCTAACATTAATGGAAAATATGTCGAGCTCATGACAAGACAAAAAATTAATGACAAAGGACATAAGGTGTGGAGAGTTTCAAGAGGTAATTATGTTAACTTATGAACCACAACTATTTTAAGGCCCAGGTGGAAGTCGCAAACCACACTACTAAACTAAACAAGGATAGGATGGATACGACAATGAGGCTTGTCAGCCAACAATGGAAGATGGCATTTCTTAGTGACGTGATAGAGAAGTGACGATGTTGCATGTTTAAAACCAACCATGGGCTCATCATTCCCGTTGTTAAAATGGTGCTGGGTAAGGAGTTCTGCAAAGCCAATCATAGGTATAGGGTTAATTCTGACATTTCCTCTATGTTTTTGGCTTAAGTTCTCTATGTGGGGAAACAAAGATGGTGCTCTTTGTGTTAATCTGGTATGGAAGAGACTTCTAGGTGAGCTAGAGGATGTCTTGACCAATGTGGTAAATGGATCGAGGATCCCTTTGCTAAGGTATTTTTACATCAATAGTGTTGGAGCTTTTTCTTGCAGAATCTTATATAGCAGCAATGCTTGACTCTATGAAACCCAAATTCTGATTATGTCAAGAAATAAGTCCAATTAACAAGGATTAAATCCTCCTTCAATTTGAGCTCTACAATCTCAGGCAGGTGTACCTCACTTCCACCTTAAATATTTAGTAGTTCTTCAAGTAGGCAGGCATAATAGATGTAACATGAAATGAAAATGATAACAGTTTGCCTATGGATTTGATGGGAACCACACAATCTAACATATCAAACCAGTGCCTTATCCAATGGGCATGGAGTCACTTAATATGTAAAGACCTTCAATAACAAAGATATATCAAATGTAAATCATGTAAATGATTATTGAATCAGACTATGCCTTACATAATCTATTCATACTTCTTACAAGTAGAAACAATCATCAAATTTATTACAACCCTTTACTCACTGAAACTAGCTAAAGGATTTAATTCTCTCCTTGAAAGAAACCTAAAACCAGTTAGACACTCTGCCTTACAAAGTGATGGACTAAAATTTCCTTAACAACCAATCCAAATGAGTATACAAGTTGAAACAAAGACAACTATTCATTCAAATAATGCAAATCATAGGAAGTACAGACATATATTGATATCACAACATCAAGTACATATGAAATCAGAACCAAGGAGACCAATGATAAAATTGATCAAAATATGTAGAGCTTTACAAGCTTTTGTGGCATAAAATTCCCCTCCTTACAAAATGATCCTGGAAGTCCTTTTATAGAAACAAGGACTGCAACAAGCTTCGGATCCATTTAGGGTTAGGGCTAAAACTATTAAAGTACTACATGACAAATAACATTAATTTACCTCAACAACCAAGAACCTCTATCATCTTTAGGTTGGAACATTCCTTTAATACATTCTGCTTACAAAATCTGATCTAGCCGCCTGTTATCTTAGAAACTAAAGAACAATACCCTGCAACAGGGATAATGAATGGAATGTCTAATCCCTCATTAATTACCCCAAAAGACTTTGGCCCTTCAGATTTTTAGAAAGCCAACTACCCCTTCTGGGGAAGCTCAAGTCCTTGAAAATCTGATCTAACTTGCATTATAAAAATCTAAAACAGTTCCTCATTTATGATGAAGAACAGAATAGGATAAGCCAACTGATTAAATACTGATTCAAAAGCTAACCATAAACCTTAAAGAGATAATTTCCTCTTAAATGCAATCAGACGCGCCAATCTCTCGTCCATACTGCACCCAACAATTGTTAAAACACAACTCAGAAGATCAGATCGATCCATCAAACTCTCTGCAATAAGACGACACAAATCACCGCTTGAAAACCCTGAGAAAAGCATTTAAATATTCAAAAAGCAGTTAAAACAGTCATAGGCAGCGCAAAAATCAGCTTCAACGGTCGAGATCAAGTCTTATCCTTCTTTTAAAACATGGTCGTAGATCTCTTTTAGGTTACCTGGGCTTTTCAAAAATCTCCTTGGACAGGTGGCAGCCTGTTACAATGCCTTGAAGATTAGATCTCGATCACTTTCACATTAAGGTAATGTGCTAACTGTCCGATCATTTTAAATCAAACTGATATTTACCTTAGTTGTAACTCGGAAAGCTTGGTCCCACTAACCTCCACATGGCACTTCACTACTTGCTCTGATAAATTCATGTTGTCGTCTGACCTGTGCTGACTGGTTGTACACATGTCATACAGGCGTAATGTCTTGAAGGATATTTGTCGATCATCTCTGCATTAATGCTTTGCACCATCCGTCGGATGAAATCTGAGTTGACTGGTCTTTAACTTTACTCAGTGTTGAAGAGGACCCACCTTATGTTAACATATTGTTCGTTCATGTTTAACTATGCATATATTATATATATGTATATATATAATATTAATAATAATTGTTAATATATATATTTCTCTGATAAATATATATTGGAACGAACTCATATATA
>MU226222.1:1150522-1168748 GCA_018584345.1 Thuja plicata
TATATATATTAGTTATTAATAAATGATATGTATAATGAACAGTCACTTCATTTAGTATGAACAGCCACATCTCTCTATAATGAATAGTCAACTATTCATTATAGATTCTATATATAAATACAAATATATTTTTGTAGAATCAATCAATCTCCAAGGCAATTGCATTCTGCTACATATTAGTTTATACATTATCTTCAGATCTACATTTCTCAACACCTTAGACACGTGGCAGAAAAGTGCAATGCCTTGATAATTAATGACCTTCATCTTCACGATCAAGGAATAGCGCTGAACATAAATCTTCTGCAAAAAAAGTTGTCCTTTTAAACACCTTTCGAAGACTTGGAGCTGTGACATCAGCAATGCTACGTGGTGAAAGGGCGCAATGCCTCAATCGTTAAAGAACTTCATCTTGTGCTTTGAGTCTTTGCACTGACCGTTATATCTAACTCGCACTTGAACTCGGCCCTTAACTAGCCTTTAACTCTGAGTAGTTAAGTTCTTCATGTCTCTAAGTCATCAGATGATTTCTCTAACCCTGGTTCCACTCTGAGATCAAGCGCAAGCCCTCTGATTTATCTATCCTTGGAAACACGTGGTAAGATCTTGTCAAATCTCTACAAACCTGACTCAGCCTTTGAACTAACCATGCTTGAACCTGGGTCTGTTTGGAGATCACGCGACAACTAAGTCTCTAAATTGTTGAATGAAATCTTTAACATGAGTTAGATTCAGAGATCATGCGCAAGCCGTAGGATTGAAACATGATCGACAATCAGTCTTGAATCTCTGAATCATCTTGTACTTGCTCATTTCTTTCCGAGATCACGTGCCAGCCCTAGATCTTGATCTGCATCAACAGTTTGCGTTGAATCTCTGAATGAACTTGTACTTGACCAAAACATTATGAGATCATGCGCTAGTCGCTCATCTAAAATAGGATCGACGATCCTCATCAAGTCGCTAGATAGAAATGTTGACCTTGACTTTATCTAGAGATTAGGCGCAAACCACATGATCAACATAGCATCTATGGTTCAGATTTGATCTCAGACAACCCGTGCTTAACTTTACTTGACTTAGCCTGGCCACAGGTTTATCTGGAGATTATGCAACTAAGACAAACTCAAAGTTGCTAGATCAATTCTTCACCCCAGAGTTTATCTAGAGATCACGTGACATCCACAAGATTAGAATATGATCGACGATCTACGCATAATCTCTAAAAGAAAACTTGACTTTGACTTTATCTAGAGATCAGGCGCCATCTGCACGATGTAAACTGGATCTACGGCCTGCACTTAATTGCTGAATGGAAAGAGCATATTCCATATCATCGGGAGATTAGGACATAAAGAGCTTTGCCAAATAAAAGAATATTCCTTAGCCACGCACATGACATAAAAAAGACTTAAGTGGCTTGAAAAATGTAACTCAAAATTAGAAATTGTCATGAAGGGTTTAAGACCTTTTTCAACCAACAACTATAATTTTGAAAATAGGGTTTAAGGACAGACCAAGACATAGCAAGATTTTCACTATTTAACCAGATTTTCTCACAAAGACAGGGTTTTTTTACCAGAGATCATTGGAGCTATGAACCAGGCATAAAAACTAAGAAATTTAGCAAGGTAGAAAACCATTTTGCAACCATAACTAGGCCCAAGGCAAAATACATATCTAAGGGACAAAATATGACCAACAATCTGAAAGTGCAAACGAGAGGTGGACAAATTTCTGCTCATTTTTGTTGCATACCCTACAGAGTTACCAAAAATCCAATCAGTGGTTGAGAAGGGTGTCCTCATCTTGAATAGGATTTTAGGGTTGGTTCTTGATACTGGGTTGGGGTGGCTACATGGTTTCATCAAAGAAGAGAATCAGGCAGAATTGGGCAGAGCCAAGGACATGGTGAGAATAGATGGGCTAGAGGCAAAAGAGGAGTTGGTAGGTGCAAATCATAGCAAATGTAGGTTAGTGTGCCCCTAGAAGGCTAGGAAGACCAGGCAAACTAAAGGAGCAAGTACAGTGAGTGCGAGGGTATAATTGGGTTAAAATTATAAGTCAATTATTGTAATGGTAACCCAATTATTTTTTTGAAGGGTTGGAATTATATCTTGTATAGACATGATTGTTTTAGAAGGGACTCCATTTTGGTAGTAGGATAATATATGGTTGATAAATTTATAGCCCATTGACATCAAATATAGCATACCAGTTTGATACCATTTCGTTCATAAGGGTGTCAAACTAATAGTAAGTCACAGTTAGCATAGCTATGGATCAACCAATTTTGGTGTAGGTTGGCATTATAGAAGGAAGACAGTTATAATCTTCTCCTTTTTTTTCAATACAAGAGTGCAGTCCCCTTACACTGTGTTTTATCAATTGAAAAAAAATAACTTCTTAAAAAGAAGGAAAATGCTAACAAGAAAGCCCTCAATAAATATGGGGCAAAAGGCTTGTAGTGTTTTCAACGAAGCCCTCAACAAATATGGGGCAAACGGCTTGTAGTATTTTCCTCTTGAAACGGAACTTAATTCTCCAGCACAGGTTAGCAGATTCTGCAACAGAATTAATTGACCACAAAGGTGTTACTCAGTAAATCTATACCACATAAAAAGGGAAAAAATTGAACATGTTGCACGACGTTGTCGATACTCCTCTTGCACTGCCATCTCCAAAACACATACCTAAAATAAACGACGAGAACATTTTTATCTTCTTAATAAGATATTTTTTTCTTCTCCCGATTTAAATGTAATGAGATTGATCCTTGGACGATGACCTTTGAAGACAAACAATGCAATAGCATTCTGAAGCTTTCAAGTAGTTAAGATGGAAAAATGGAAACTACTATGAGGAATTTCATACATAGAATGATAAGATGAGCTCAATCTAACTGCATGTAGTTTCAAAAGCACAAAGAAACTCTTCTCATGGAGCTACTATTTACCATGGCCAAGAATACTGCCTAAACTCTCTGATTCTACAGTAATCAGACTAAGGTCCATCAAGATGTGGCTTCAAATAGAGCGCTCTAGCTATCTCTGACTTGATCTCATCCCCTGTTGCAGCATTGTAAACAATCTCATCATTTCGCTTCTTTGGAATGAACCAGAAAGTAAAAATTAAAACAACTTGATCAATCAAAATGAAGATCCCCTTGACAGGGTAAACAAATAAAAACCAAGTCACTTTGCAAACTTATGAGGTCTGTGTAACTAAGTATAATGCTAGAACTCTGGGGAAAAGTCTTAAGCTTAATAACTATAGGGAGATCCTCGTACAAAAATTTTAGGGTGCATGCAAGAGTTAACCCAACTTTAGAAATCCTAGGAAAATGCACATGTATATCCAATACACTCTGTAAAGCAGCTTATGATCCCACCCAAAAAATTCAAAGCTAAAATAACAAACTTCTTGAGATAAATTCTACTATAATTTTCGTTGAGTCCATAACAAAATGTTACAGTGACCGCATGGTCAATGCAAGCCAAGCCTTGAAGGTCGTGCATGCTACTATAAATCTAGTCTTGTGAGAAGTCGCAGACAAAGACATGGAGAGAAATTTGTTTTGTTGTACAGCAATTGTGAGTGAAATCGAGTTTAGAAATCTTAAGAGCATTGATTGGATTATCGCAAGGTTTTCAAGACAGGCTTAAAACCCTACCTAGCATGCAAAATAACCATGTTATCTTCAAAGACTGAAATTGAAAGCAAATCTCAGCTACAGAAAAACCAATTTATACAAAATGCATGTCATACTAACACAAAAAATGTTTCCTAAGAAACAACTCATACAACAATATAGACACGAAAAAACCACCTCTGAACATGTCAAAACCCTTTGAACCAGTGCACCTGTTTTCTTCCATCCTTCGAGTGCGGGTAGCTCAACAATAGGTTTCTCGGGAGATGCCACCACTAGTGGGCTCATAACCTAAACCTTTTAATAAACTTTTTGAATAGACAAGGAATGGTAAGTTTATGACCACTCTTAAATTTTTACGATTTTTAAATAATATACTAAGAAATAAATTAAGTTTGAAAAAAGTTAGTCAATTTTGACTATTTAACACTTCTAATCTCAGAATCAATGGATTAGTATGTACTATTTAAGCCATGTGTTCAAGCATTGTCTATTAGAATCAAGAATGAACGCATTACCTTCTTATGTTGTAAATTTCAATACCAAAGATGGAACAGATGTTTCTTTCAATCACATGAGACTTAGAAAATTATTATTTCTGATTGAATTATAAAGAAAAAACAGTTTTAGGTTGGGGTCTCATGGAAGGGGGCTTCCCAAAAAATAGAGCTAGAGTTGTTTGAGAATTTTTAGGAATATTTTAAAACTGACGGCCGAATAAATTTTGTAGTCCAGTTCAGCTTAATCCAAAATTTAAGTAAGTTGGTGGTCTCATGAATCCATATCTTGTGATAAAAACATGTTAAGAAATTCATTCCCTATAAAAAATTATTTTTAATAAAAAACTAAACTTAGATATTTGATAAGTAATTGTTAACATTCCTAAGCTGGCAGAGCAATTTCTAGCCCCACCCCATTTTCACCCGCTCAAATATGCAAAGTCTAAAAAGTAGGAGCTTCTATATTTTCTAGGAAAAGATTCCAAATAATCCTATAGCAATTTTTTTACTAATGGGACCTCCTCTTCCTTAAAATGGAGGTTAAGCCCCCCATCAGACCACACCCTTATTATTTTTTATTTTATGACATGAATAAGAATGATGATGTCATTATATCACAATGAACTGATGTATTGAGGATTTTGTATCACAATGATAATTAAGTGGTAATTAAGTTGTGTTTTTATCTTGGTATTCAAATTGTGTTAAATTGCAATATCTTGCATATTTGTATGGTTGAAGTAAATCAATTTTAATTTTTTGACATTGTAATCTTTGTGTTGCAAAATATAGAGGAGTTTACATTATTTTGTATTAGATAAGTAGGGATTTTGAAAGGGCCTTGATCCCTTTTACAAACAAAATAAGTATTCAGCCCAACAAAACATCAAATAGAAACAACGGAACAACAAAAAGAAAGGCAAAACATAAACTAATTGAGCCTTGCCAAAAGACTAGGAATTTGCCAAAAATCAATGTAGTTTGAAAAAATGTCCCAAGAAGCTTTGGATTACCTCAGAACTAGGGTCCGGCCTAAATCTAAAATCCTTGTGACAAAGCAGCCTCATAAAATCATTGGTAGGACCTTTCTCCAACTCCTTCGTAGAACTATCTATAGGGGTTTCCTTATGATATCAACTTTTAAAACCTCCCGAACAGAAGGAAAAGAAGAATTCATTGAAATAGGGTTTCGGTCCTTCATTTTCCAATCTAAGTGTCTTTTATTAATGTAAAAGTAGGTTTTGAAGGGGCCCTAAAACCCTATACAAAGATAAACCTTAAGATAGAACATTTAGAGTTTCCAATACACAACATACCAGCCAGAACAAAAGGCCAGTAACCCCAAGAAACACACAATAGATCACTGTCATAGAATAGACTTTGAAAATCAGCAGCCTAGAGAAAAAAATCGTCATAAAGATTATCCCTTAGTCCCCTTCTTATGGGACCGCAGAGTCATATCAAAATAAGGCAAGGATCTTTTGGAAGTTTTGCATTTAACAATTATCCATCCTTCTTCCACTTTCACAGCCTCCTCCTGCCAGCATAAGGAATCCAAAACCAAATTCCCAGCAACCAGTAAGGATCCAACACACTACACAGACTCCGTAGTAGAGGACCAGAGCCTAGGACACACCTAGAACCAGCAACCGCCGAAGAGAGGATATTAGAAGGGCCAGCAGAACCAGCAACAGCTAACATACTAGCAGAAATCCTGGAACCTTCTAGCAAAGAACTTTCAGAAACAAAACCCGCAGGGCCAGCAGAATCTAAAACCAACACATTGTTTGAAACATCAAGGGGACCACCCACGATCGGCATACCAACAGAAACAACGCCCTCATGGGATATTATCGTGGCCACCACCGGAGGCACAACAACCAAAGGGGAAGAAACAAGAGAATCTTGTGCCACAACCTTGAAAAATCTCCGCTGGGATGAACTCTTCACAACCATGTAGTACTGGGAAGAGACACCTTTCCACCAAGACACATAACTCCTAGATTTTCCAATCCAAGTGTTGATTCTTACTTTTCAAACAAATGGTGGAGGCATGTCCCACTTTACCACAAGAACAACAAATAAATGAAGAATCCTCAAGCTCAATATGTTGCACCCACTTACCACATATAGAGGCTCAAGTAACATAAGTAGGGAGCACGCACCTAATCTTTCTCCACATAAACAAAAAATCTAGCAAACAATTCATAAGTTTGGAGACCTTACCTATAGCATAATATTGCCCAAAAGAGTTGGCAATAATCCTAAGAATATTTTTGTTCCAAACTTCCAAAGGTGACCTTGGCAAATGAACCCAAACAGAAAACTTGAGAGTTTCCTTTTGAGAGTTGAAATTAGGACACCAACTTTGAATAAAAAGACCATTCATGCCTAAAAACCAAGGGTCGTCATGAAGAAACCTAAAATAATCCCCCAGACAATAAAAGGAGATGAGAAAGAAACCATTCAACATCGTAGTTACTTCAACTTGTCCACTAAGCTTCCAAGTCTGAAGAATCCATCTATGCACAGTATGGATATTAATGCAATTGCCACAAAATCTCCCAACAAGAGAATTCCTCAACCAGGTCACCGACTCATCAAGAAGAGAATCATGAACAAAGAGTTTTAACTGACCTTCCTACATTACCTCAAGAGGCTCACTGGAAGTAGAACTAAAAGATTATCCCAAAGAAAACTTTGGGGACAAGGGATCCTTATCAATCACATCATCCATCATAGCACAAGGTTCCTTCTAACTCTTAGGGGAAGGAACAACAACATTGGGAAGAGGGGAAGCAAGAACAACATTAGGAAGAGGGGAAGTAGTCACCATCCCTCCATCTTGAAGAGTAGAGACTTGCTCCAAAGGTAGAGAAGGAGCAACATTCTCAAGACTAGCAATATTCAACTCATCTCCACCTGGAGAGGAGACAATAACCCTAGAAATAGCCCCAACATTGTTCTTCAAAGCATTCTCAAAAAAAATTGGGGTAAAAGGAGAACAACAAACTACCTCATCCTCCACCAACTTAGACTAAGACCCTTTTACATCCAAAGATCAGGAGGATGGAATAGACCTATCCACTGAATTGAAATTCAAATTAAAGGAAGTAGCTCCCAAAGAAGGTGAGAGAAACTCCTTTTTCAAACCAAAAAATGAAATATCATCATAGGCTTCCAGATTGGAATTCACAGTGCTCTTATTTTTCAAACAAGCTTCCAATAAGATGTCCATAAGGAGCTCATCATCCTCATTAAATAAAACAACCCCATTAGAAGGGGAAAAATTAGGAGAAGATGAAGGGGAAGAAAGATCTTCCAATGAATCAAGAGCCTTATTATTCCAAGAAGACTCCCATGGAGCCTCCAAATCTTTAAAAACCCCCTCAAGGAAAGAAGAGCCAAAAGTCAAATCTGCCACAACCAAAGCCACATCAACTCCTAGGTCTACATCATTAGGGCTACTCTCCCCAAAAATAATAGTTGCCTCCACCAAAGTTGAAGCAATAACACCGAGAAACCCTTCTCCATCTATTACAGCAACCTCACAAAAGGTTTGCACAACATCCTCTTCTCCATCCTCCCCTCTGTCCTCCTTAGAGTCTCCAACAACTCCATCACTAGAAGCCCTAGCTACACCCGAAAGCATCACCTTGCCCACCATAATCCTTTTGCTAAGAAAACCCAACCCTCAACTTGACCTACACATTAAACCGCCTCTCCACCCAGGAAAAAACAACTTCACTCACCCCCACTTCCCCAAAATGCAAAAAAAATAAAAAAGTTTACATTGTTATCCTTTTTTGATTTGCCAAGTTTTTATGTTGTATAAACAAATTTTAGTTGCCTATTTACAATACTCAATCTTTAATTTTTGTTGAATAGAAACACAGAGTAATCATAATGTTTTTCTTTAATAAAAAAATAGAAAAATATTTTGCTTTCAATTGAGATTTGTATTTTGTATACTAGGCGGATCAAAAAAGTCACATTTTCGTTTCATTGAATATGACTATGAACAACATTGGAAAGCATTGAAGATTACAAATAAAAAATGCATATATGGTTTAATTTAAGTCAAAATTTAGTTTTAAAGAGCTTTCTTTTCTAATTCAAAAAATAAAAGTTTACTACACATATCTCGTTTCACACCATACAAATAAAATATGAATAATGCTAACAAGCTAATTGTTCATTATCAATTTCAAAATCATTGAAACTCGTTATTGGCATTTTCGATATCATTCTCACTTCCTTGTTGTTTTCCTTCACAAATCCTTTATTTTTTATAATTCGTTGTAAGCTGATTTATTTGGTATTTCATATTGCTACTACCAATTGTGTTCATATACTTATTGGCATTCTTCGTTGGATTGGTTTTCTCTCATGCATACCTAGTTCATTTTTTTCATCAAATTTCTAACATGCATGCCTGGTCCCAATACACCTACAATATATAACTAGTACTTGCACCAAAAGTTGGTACAATGGTTACGCTGATAGTAAAATATATGTTTAATGATATAGTAGAGGATACAAATCAAAAATTGTGAAAACCAAATTCAAAAGTGATAATATTGTATAGTATGCCACAATAAAGATAAATAAACAATTGAGATTTACCTATCAAGTTCCCTAGGATCCTTTACTATATACTATAGCTTTTTCCACAATGTAAAGAAACAATTAGCTTATGAGATAGGCTACATTGATTTGGATTGGTTTTGATCATTGATATGTGTTATTTGTTGTTGGCAATCACCTTTTGAAGATGATGTCAACATGAATTAAAGGTGATTTTTGCAAAACAAAATTCTGAGAGAGTATGTTAACTGGAATATATAATGGACATTATGCAATGGAAATTGACTAAAATAAATATTGTTATTCTTCGTTGTTGATGTTGACTAGTTGTAAATGAGTTTTTCATGAACCGAAGTGGATTCTTACAAAATGAAAATTTGAAAAGTGAGATCCATCAGTGGTGTGGTTGATATGCATACATCATACATATTTGCATTCATTTGCTTCCAATTTACAACTATTAAAAATGATTCAAAATGTTCTAAGTCCTCCTTTAGAATGTTGTAAAACTTTGGGAACACATTGACAATGGACTTTACTTTCCTCTCTTTCCAATTGCATCCTTTACAAGATGCAACATCAAAGAATGATTTTGCAGATTCAAAGAATGTCATTGTTTGTAGTTGTGGGTTCAGAGAAATAAAAGGTCGAATAGAAACAAGTGGCAATCTTTGGAGCATGTGACATGTTTCCTATGCTCATATATTGTTTTTTGTCATAATTTCAATCATGAATTTCTAATATGTTGTTAGAGCTTGGTCCTCTATTTTATGATGTGTAGAGATTCTTGTTAGCATGTTAGTGTCACTCTGAAATGCTCTCTCTTCGTTTGATTCATACTTTACAATGTATTTGAGAATAAATGCACATGAGTTAGCAGGCTGAAATTCTATATTAGATCTTCATATTGAAATCATTTATGGGTTGTGAGTTTAATAAGTCATCATTTCTTGCAGGTTCATATTTCTTTCCATGATTTTCACATAACAAGGTAGAGATATCTTGTTCTTTCCATGGAGCTTTGTATCAACATTTTATATTTTTTCCCTTCTAGCATAAACATGTTCCCTCAAGTTGCATTTTGTATGCCTTTGAACACGATTAATCATTTCTTTGTAATCATTAGAAGGATGCATTCTGAAGCAGAGAAGTGCATCTACATTTACAATTACTTAATGTTGTCATTCATATCTATATATTATTTGTGACATAGGTATTATATAATTTTTATTATTATTATATTATACTATTATTTTTATATTATAATGAAATTGCTTTACATTTATTTATAACCACATCATTTATTTTTCATTAAATGTCTAATAGCTTACATTTTAAAATATTTTAACAGATTATATTTTAAAATGTAATGTTCCCTAGAGAATGAATACATCCAGTTCGTTTTTTAAATATTAAAATAAAATTTTAGAAGAAAATTCTATATCTTAAACATTTTAAAATTTAATTACATTATTTTAAGAAAAAAATTAACAGTGTATTAATATTGAAACTCAAAATAATGCATTCTTATATTTCTAAATATTTTTGGTATACTTTTAAAAATTTTGAAAAAGAAATTTTGAAAGTTAAATCTAAATTCACACATTTCAATATCAGGTTACACAACAACAAACATAAAAACAAAATATTAAATTCAATCCCTAACATCAAAACAACAAACTCAATATGAATAGCTAAGAGAGATAAATAGCATGAGAGGTTAAAAAAAGACACAGATATAAAGGATGTAGAAATTAAACAGAAATGAAAAAAGATTATTTTTTAAAACATTTGATTTTACTATCCCTAACATCAAAACAACAAACTCAATATGAATAACTAAGAGAGATAAATAACCTAAGAGGTTGAAAAAAGACAGATATAAAAGATGTAGAAATTAAACAGAAATGAAAAGAGATTCTTTTTTAAAACATTTGATTTTACTATTGCCTTTTTTAAATAAAAATCAATGATAAAATATGTTACCTCTAGAAAAATTAAAAAATAAAATATGTTACAATAAATTTATTGACTAAACATGAAGTCCCCAAAAAATTAACGAGAATCAAGAGTAGAAATTAATATAACCTCTTGGGACGCAGAAATGGACTATAGTAAAGCCAAATTTTCTAGGATGTGAAAGGAAATTAAACATGGAATTCAAAAACAAAGATGCCTTCTTTTATTTCCATTTTTCTCTTTTTAGCAACTTCAAATTCTATTAGAAAATTTTTGGTTTTCATGCAATTATACGAGGGTAGAGTGACCAATAATTGTGAGAGTTAACTTAACTATTTACAACTAAGGTAAAAGATTCAACCAAAACCTAATTTAAAAATCTATAGGAGTTGAATTTAACAATATCATTTATTATTAGTAGAATATTCCATTTCTATGTAAAATATAGCATATATGCAACTTAAATGGATGAAATACCTATTAATTATGACAATCTCACACATTTCATAGAAAAATTCAAGGTATTTATTGTGTTTGTCTTTTATATTTGTTATAAGACAAATTATTAATATGAAACACTCCAATGCATATAGATTGTTACCCCAAGAGTTGTATACATAAGAATAATATTTGTTCAATGGGATAACAATTCTTGTTTAAGTGAGCATCTTATTTTATTAAATGTGCATCTTATTTTTTTAATAACACACTTATAGTGGATAGCTATGATATTTTATTTGGAACCAAAAGGTAATTATTTCACTTATTAATGAATTTATTTGTATTTTTAATATAACATTGTTAGGTTCTCATGTGTGTAAGTATTGGTCAATCTTGACTAACATTTGATTTATTTATTTTTTAAATATAGATTATTTTAATACAATATCTAGTATAAATGTAACAAGATTTATGGATGACTATTTGATATGACATATATGGTCAACCAAATGAATTTTGAATACATACACACTTTTTCCTATAAAAAAAATTATATGTAACCTCAAGAATCCATCCTCCTAACTACATTGATTTTCTATCTTATTTATTTTGAAAGAAATCAATCTTCTCTTATAATATATTTGATCCTTTTATAAATAGTAACAAATTTTCGGCCTTTTGCAATAAACATGGTTTGCCAAAACAATTATCTGTAGCCCCCAAAATTCATCCTCCTAACTACATACATTTTCCATCTTATTTATTTTTGAAAGAAACTAATTGTTTTTTAATGTATTTAATCGCTTTATAAGTAGTGACAAGTTTTCAACTTTTTGCAATACAATAATTTTCATTGTACTTTTTATTTTTTAATAGCTTCCACATTTTTATATCACCTTTCTTTCTCAAATGTCTTCCTCTTTTAAATTCTCTTTTTATATCAAAGTTCTAAAAGCTTTTAAAATCCCAGAAACCTCAACTCTTCATTTGTCAAAAGTTGCAAGCCTTTATATATCACATTCGACACGCTTGATTTCTTTACCCTAGAGCTGCAAGCTCCAGCGGAAGAATACAACATCCCTTCTCACCTTTGCTCAGCTGTCACAAATGCATAAGTTCAAGCATTTGTAGCGCTTGGCCCAATTTTCCTAAAAAAATTCTCGATGCAGACTCAGAAATTGATCAAACGCAAGGAGTTCGTTTGTTCTTCAAACAGAATTTCAATCTGTGCACCACCAGGGCTTCGAAGTTTATTTGGATTGCAGTGGAAACAAACTTTTTTTCTGAATGGCAGTGAAAACGATGGCTATCTTCTCTGGAACCACTTTGTACAGATAAGGGGAAGAGTTAATATTCAAATTTGTAAAGGATAATGTTACTGCAACGTAAATGGCATCCTTATTTATCGATGCTAAAGAGGTGAAATGTGATGCAGTGGTGTAGTTAAATTGATCATAAATAGATTTATCACAGATAATATCGCAATTTGATGGAATTGAGATGATGTTTACAGATATAGTGCGGCTTTAACCTATACCAATCACAACTGTAATTCACTATTATAATATTATTTTAAAAGGTGCACTATTTATAAAAGTGAACAATCTTTAGTGGCCGACTGTGGGCTTTAGACCACCCTACAAAAAATGAAGTAATCGTCAATTAAATTTGCAAGCTCACAAATCTTTTTCAAGGTCATATGAACAGGATAAATGTGAACAAATTTAGTCTCAATAGTCTCCAAATCTCTGGTGTTATGCTTCCACTAGCATGTATACTTGGATTGCTGAAACTTAATATATATATACGACCAGAATGTTAATCATTAATTCAACTTGCTGAACTCCCTATCAACCTAAAAATAAAAAGAGTTTTCAACAGAAAAGCAACATCAGTGGTTCACAACACAGCCACACAACGTACGCTTCTCAAATGGCAACAAAAACAGACCATCTACTACTCAAATAGCAAAAAGAAAACAGATATCTAAATCTAGCACCACAAATAGTCACCACTCAAACTAGAATGGGAACAGCCACCGAAGAAGGTACAATTTGAATTCTTCTTACTGAATTACCATGCCATGATATCTAATGTTTGGTGGTGTGATCCAGCCTAAATAATACTGTATATCTCTGAAAAGTCCCTGCCTACAACATCATTAAGAAGCTTCCAATTAACGAAAAAAAATCTATTTATAAGCTTCCCATCAAATGACATACCATATCGTTACATACCCCACTCATATATTTACAGTGAACGAGAATGGAAATTTAAGAACAGTAAATACAAAAGGAAATATCATAATATTGATCAAGTCACAGAATAAGAGAGGAATTGAGTGTAACTTGGAAAGAATGAAAAAATGCTATAATGAATAGAAATAAGGAAATCATCAGAAGAACCTCATCCTTTCATTAAGAAGAGTAACCATCAATAGATCATTCCAATAATCTGTTATTCCTGGCAAGCACCAGTGCATGCAATCCTCATGCTTTTTCCCCCCTGATGTTGAAGGATGGGCATCAGCTCTAAATTCACTCATAAGTGTGACGTTCAAAAGATTAAAACTTGAGTCTTTTAATGCCTTCTGCAAATGACTGTTTGCAAGTCGCACCTCTATATTTGGACTCTGGTTTTCTACTGCAAAGATATTTCCCACCTGCAAAACCAAAAATTTGGGTATTGATCTCATTGTATATATATGAGAAGCTTGCTCCACCCAACAATATCAAGATATTTTAAAAATATGTCAGATTACAGATTCTATTTATAAATTGTTAATATGAATGCTAGTATCCTTTATTTCTATGGTCTTATTTAATTTACAGATGGCAATGTGAACCTCCTTGACTGCTCTGAAGCCTAAATTCCTCTGTATTAGATTGATAGCCTAGTGAACATCCTTGAAATAATTGCTAGCAATCATACCTTCAATATCCATTATCTAATCATACAGCATTTTCAATTGATAATCTAAAACTAATTTATAGAGAATACCAATGTCGAAGAAAAATACAAATTGAAATAGTTGATTAAAGGATACAACTTGCCATATTCTAAT
Organism: Thuja plicata; assembly: GCA_018584345.1. Taxonomy (NCBI): domain Eukaryota; kingdom Viridiplantae; phylum Streptophyta; class Pinopsida; order Cupressales; family Cupressaceae; genus Thuja; species Thuja plicata. The sequence goes on from MU226222.1 coordinate 1,164,726, forward strand.
TAAACGTTGGAAACTTAAATGGATAACTGCTGGTTCAGTAAACAGTGGCAGCGCTTACAATCAGATGCATAATATTTTATTGTAAACATAATTATAAAGTGTCAAAAACTTGAGACTTTTGACGGAAGTAAAATATGGCAATACAATTGCTTTCTATGAAAAGCTATATTGTAATTTGGAATGCAATTATTTAATGATGTCCAAAACTAGAGATACGTATAAATTCACTCCAGTGTGATGAAAAATTCCAAATAATTGAATGCGAAACTAAGAAGAAAACACCAGCCTGTTCAGTAGAAACTAGAAACAATGATCTACAATGCCAACTTCAATTTCTTTTCAGATCAGTGTACTGAATACTGCAATAATCTAAACTTGTTAGAGTGCAATGTCCACTTAGAAATACCGTATTAAGTTGCATGATTATAGGTCATTAAGGTTCACATTAGTGTATTGTGTCATGAGGTATTTATAATCTCATAAAATTAATAATAATTACTAATTTTAATGATGTGTGGTTATATACCATAGTCACTTAGTAACATGAAGGTACAGGAAAGGGCACAAGGACACCATTTCATATAAGGGTAAGGAGTCGTGAAGAAATGTACATCTACATATTACAGAGTCGCCAAAAGATGCAGGGACAGTAATGTGGTACGTGTCCTTACACCAAAGTCTCCAGATGAATTATATACCCAAAATTTGATTGCTGTATATATATGCCATTGTAGCATCAATAAGGCAACTCTCTCTTGACCCCATTTAAATGTTTTGGTTTCTTCTTTGGAGAAAAAAGAAACAATTATATTAATATTGAAAGCTGAAATAGTTATATAAAGATTTTCATACAGTAATAGCTCTCATTAAAGCTTAGAGAATAAAAGTCGAAGAAGGTTTGTTACAGATCCACCCCTACCAAACCTCAAAGAGAACAAAAAAAAAGCAAGACAACTAGACATTTAGAACAGAAAAGAAAACTATCAGCCCAAATCATTGAATGAAAGAAGTTGTGAAGAATGGAGTAAAGAAAAATATCCCCAATCCAGAACATTCCAGCTACAGTCAACATCAGAAGCCCATTTAGTCAAATAGTTAGTTATGAAATTCCATTCACGAGGAACATGAATAAAGGAGATGGAATCAAAATTCTGTGACAGACAAAGAATTAGTTCCACATATAGAGTCAACCTCCAAGAAGACTGAGAAGTTTTCCCCTTTTTCAAAAGGGAAACCAAAACCAATGAATCCATCTCACAAATAACATTTTTCCAACTTAGCTCACAAGCTTTCTCCATAGGTACTAAGACAACTTGAGCCTCCATATGACAGTTGGTAGAAATCCACATAGCTCATGAAAAGCAGAAGTGAACTAACCTGATACTATCCCTTCCAATTCCACCAATCCCTGAAACTCTTGGATTACCTCGTAAGGAACCATCAGTATTAATTTTATACAATCCCAAAAGAGGAAGAGACCATTTACTAGCTCTATTCACCTTATTCAAAAATCTTACCTTAGAGTTAAGATTAGTTGGGAAGGTCAATTGCCCCAAATCGACCTTTTCAAAAATTAGATTATCAAAAGAAAGAAAGAACAACATCCAAGAGTATTTGGCCTATAAAGTTTCTTTCACCGAACTTAAAACCTTTTGCCAGATATACCCAATAAGACTCTAATAACCTTGGAAAATTCAAATATAGAACCATGAACAAAAGGTTGCCTCCACAAGCCTGTAGAAAAGGAGCATTGAAAGAAAATATGAGACACTTTCCTCACTAGATCCACATAGAACACATGTAGGACCTTGGAAACCCCTTTTTTGTTTGTTATCCCAAGTGAGACATTTATCATGAGAGGGCAGACTCTATCTTGGTTTGAGAAATTTCATCAACAAGCCAAATTTTCAAGTCATTCTAAGCTGGGAGGACTTTGCTTGTGCTTGTGGATTTTCTCTCAACTTTCCTTGGCGGATTTCACTATGGACTGAGGAATTTCTCGGCCAACAATAAGAATTCCATATTTTTTCCACCAAGGCAAAGCCTCGTACTCATTCTGCTCCTACAGTAAGATTTTACAACCATTTGAAAATGAATAAGCTCCCTCTGAATCAAACCCCCAGGCGAGGGCATCAGCCCCTTCTAAATAACAAGGTCAATCTGGCAAAATAGAAGAGAGAGCAGCCCAATCATTTTTAATCACCCCTTGCAGGCCAACAACTGATGTCCTTCCAAGAATAAATACAGGTATTACCCACCAGTTGAGAAGACTTGAAATCAGCAACTCCAGACCAACCGTCTGCTTAAAACGTCTTACTTAGATCAAGAACGTGAGGAAAAGAATGGAGAATTGGAAGATAAAGGTCCCAAGAGTCGGTCCAAAAAGAGCATAAAAAATGACAATCCAAAAAAGGCCTCACTTAACCAAAGACACTCCTTTTTTATAGTATTTAGTATTTCCTACCAAAAGTTGCAAGAATATAGATGTTTAGGATTTAAAATAATAATTAATTATACCAATAACTTATTGTTTTGAAGTGCAAATGTTAAAAGCTGCAAAATAGCAGGAAATAAGGATACTTAAACAAAACTATTCTGAAGTTAAACAAAAAAATAAAGCATCTTAAAAACAAGCCATCAACTGTTTGCCTAAAAATAGAAATCCCCAAGTTTCCGGGACGTCCCGGGGACTTGGGGACGTCCCCACGCCGTCCCCAAAATCTAGGAAAATGTGCAAAACGTCCCCGGGACTTGGGACGGCTATGAAAAAAATTGGGCACAAAAGGAAGTCCCGGGGACGGCTGGGGACGCCGTAGACGTCCCCTGCGCATCCCGAGGACGGCCGTCTGTCCCCAATATAAAAAGGCATAAAAAAAAAATTTATAGCCAAAAAGGCTTCCATAGGTGGGGTCGTTTTGTGGGCCCCACCACCACACTTGCCCTAAAAGGCCAAAATTGTGGCTCTATATGGCAACATAAGCAAAAAAAAAAATTCAATGTGTTTTAGCAGCAGTCTGATTTTTTTGTTTTGTAGCAGTAAAGGAGAGGTTTTCTTCATTGATTGTGCAAGGGTTTCAAATTTTCAACTTCCTACATTGTGCAACAAGTGTGAAAGTTTATGCTTCCATTTTTCATTTTTTTTAAGCAATATGAAAGCTTGAAAGTCTGATTTTTTTTATTTTTTTTCATTGTCTCAGTTCATTGCATTCTTGAATCTCAAAACTAAGCATAATGAGCAGCAGTGGGGATAGTAGTAGTGATGAAGAGCGTTTGGCGGTGATAGTTTAAGTGCTGAAGCTAGTAGTGAACAACAAACTGATAAATTTAAATGCCCTTCAACAATCATGAGCAAATATGCAAAGGGTCCCTTCAACAAAAAAAAAACCTCTTCTCCAATATGTCACAACTAGGGGTGAAAAGAAAAAGAATGCAGGAGGGACTAGGGTATGGGATTGTCATATTTGTGAGGATGATTTTAGGGGCAGCTATACAAGGGTGAAGTCACACTTTTTAGGTATTGCATGCCATGGAGTTATAGCTTGTCCTAATTTGACTGATGAGGAAAAAATAGAATGTCAAAGATTGCACTTAGAGGCTGAAATGGGGGCACGTGGTATGTCAATTACATCACCTTTATCTACTGCAACTGCACACTCACAGTCATCTAGGCCTATGACATCCGCCATTGGTACTACTAGCAGCCCTATTGAGATAAGAGGGAAGAGGAAGATTAATAGTGGTCAAAAGGGATCAGTGGAAAGTATGTTTAATGCACAGGCAAAGGAAAACACAGAGTCATCCATTGGTAAATTCTTTTTTGGTAATGGTATCCCATTTCATGTGGCCCATTCCACTTATTTCAAATAAATGGTCAAAGATATAATGACTATGGGTCTCTCATTCACACCCCCAGGTGATCATAAGCTACAAACCACCATCCTAGATAAAGAGTATTCCAAGGTTAATGTGTTGTTTGAGGATATGAAACGTACTTGGGTGAGGACGAGCTGCTCTATTGTGATG
>MU226222.1:1168798-1188045 GCA_018584345.1 Thuja plicata
CTATTGTGATGGATGGGTGGACCGATGTTAGACATCGGCCACTCATCAATATCATTATCACATCCCCTGCTGGCTCTTATTTTCTAAAAGCCATAGATTGTTCAGGGAAGCGTAAGGATGCAAAGTTTCAATTCACCATTTTGAGGGATGCCATAGAGGAGGTTGGGCCGGCAAATGTAGTACAGGTGATCACAGATTCGGCACATGTGTGCAAATCAGCCGATATGATGGTAGAGGGTGCTTATAGGCACATCTTTTGGACCCCTTGTGTTCATGCATTGAACAATGCATTAAAAGACATAGGGAAGATTGATTGGGTGAAACAGGTGGTGTCAGAAGATAGACACAAATGTTCATATGCAACCACCACACTGCACTTGCTCTATTTAGGTCCTTCTCAAAGGAGTTCCTCAAACCAGCTGAGAGAAGGTATGCCAATTTTAATTACAATTTAATTTTAAACTTTACTTCATTGACTAGATTATTTTAATTATTGTTGCATGTGTTTTACTTTCAAGTTTTAATTATAGGTATGCCACTTACTTCATCTTGATGGAGAGGATGCTTGAAGTGCATGAGGCTCTCCAATTGATGGTGATGAATCCAGAGTGAACCCGATGGTCCAATTCTAGCTCCTCTGAAGGAAAATCAGTGAAGCAAAGATCCTTGATGACAATTGGTGGTCCACAACAAAGTAAGTTGCTGATTTTATTTAAAAATTAAAATTAAATGTTAGTCTTTTGCTTGCTGATTTTCATATTAAATTAAGATTTCTGATTTTAACTTTTGTTTGCATCTTGTAGATATCTTTGCTCTGTCATCTCACCCATCGTAGAGGTCATTAGATATGCTGATACTGACTCTCCTAGTCTTGGAGAGAGATATGAGACATTTGACAGTATGTTGGGGAGGATAAAGAAAACAATTGCAGCGAAGGATCCTACTTTGGGGCTTTATGAGCAGCAAATTAGGCCTATTGTGACGCGAAGGTGGAACATAATGAATACCCCGCTTCATATGGCAGCCTACGCTCTAAATCCTAAATGGTATGCATAATTGGATGGAAGGCCCCCCCCATGTGATGATCCTGAGGTATTAGATGGTTTCACACAAGCCATTGATAAGATGTATCCACCCCCAGGGCGAGATTCCTCCAATCTTCACACACAGTTCCTTGACTTCACACTACTTCGTGGCCCAAACTTGAGTAAACCACAGGCGAGGTTGGATAGAGTGATTTTGGCACAGAGGGATCCTATTGGATGGTGGACGTGGCATGGGAGGGATACACCAGAGTTTAAAGTGCTTGCCTCTCGCCTCCTTTCCCAGGTTGCTAGTTCCTCAGCTACAGAGAGGAATTGGTCTGCATATGGCTTTATCCACTCCCTCAAGAGGAATAGACTTACCTCTAGACGAGCGGAGTAGCTAGTGGTTGTGCATAGAACTCTTCGACTTGAGGATCGTCAGACTCCAGAGTATAGGCAGACTCCAGCTTTACGGTGGGATTTTGACCCTCAAGATGCGGCCCAAATTGACGAGGATGAGACAACACCGGGATTGGTTGGGGTTCCATTGGATGAGAGCACATTTTCAGTGCAGCATGATAGTGGTAGTGACTCAGAGGACTCTGATTTTGATGCCATGTTGGCAGCAGAAGAATAGGAGCAGTAGTGTGCTTCATTTTTATTTTCTATATTTTGATTTTTAGGTTGAACTATGAACATGATGATGAAACTTTATGGCAGCACCTAAGCCTTTGGGAATTTTTAGTTTTACTTTTATTAGTTTCTATGTTAAACTTATATTTTTGTTAGCATATGCATATTGACAATCCGATAATGAATTGAAATGGCATTGAAATGTTACTATTTACTTTGAGTATTTACTAAATGGCATTGAAATGTTGTATGTTAAGGTTATATGATGTTTAAATGGCATGCATTGTCCATATTTTCATATGAATGTAATGTATACTTGCAAATTTTCTTATATATTTGAAAATTTCCCTATATTTACATAGCCGTCCCCTTTGCCGTCCCCAAAATAGGCAAAAAAAATTGTCGTCCCGGAAACCCATCCCCTGCTGTCCCCGTCCCGAAAACTCGGGGTAACCTTAAGAACATTAGAAGAGGCAATTACCAAAAAAGTTCCTAAATATAGCAATTTGCACAAAGCCAGCCTCTGAAATTCTGATGTGTTTCCTCACTCTGAAACTTGGTTCCATCTAAAGAATTCTGAAACCCTAATCACCATCTACTAACCACTTCACCAAATGACCTGGGGTCCCTTGAACTATAGCCTAAGGTTTGAAAAGACTCAAAACTTTGAAGATGAAAACCTAGCCCAATGATGTGATGGAAAATGAAATAGGGGAAAGACTTAAGTTGAATTTAAAACAACTACATCTTTTTATTTAATTATTGCCCAAGTCTAGGAGACCAAGGACTTGGCAATTTATTTATTTTAAAAATTAAAAGACATTATTAGAGTGGGGACATTACAATCCTCCCTTCCTCAGATTTGTTGGTCCACCAACAATCGCAAGTTTGAATGTTGCAAAATTTCTTCTCCTTCCCAAGTTGCGTCCTCAATAGGTAAGCCTTTCCATTTAATCAGGTATACTCAAACAACCTTGTTTCTCAGTTTTCTTTCTCTCCAATCAGCAATACCCTCAGGAACTAGGACCAAATTTCCTTCTTCATCCAATGGAGGTAGCTCTAGGGATGCGGCAGTATGCTAACCCAATGCCTTATTCAAGCAAGAAACATGGAACACATTATGAATCTCACTTCCCTTAGGAAGCTCCAACTCATAGAACCTCGCCAATTTTCCTGAGAATCGTGTAAGGGCAATAAAAGCATGGCTTAAGCTTCTCTGCACCACTACTCTTCAATGATGACTGCCTATATGGCTGTAGGCGTAAGAAAACCAAATCTCCGACCTGAAATGTTCTTTCAACTGTGTCTGTCTACATACATTTTTTGCTGATTTTGCGCATGTTGAATGTTATCCTTAAGTACTCTGAGAATATCCTGATATCTTGAATTGTTTCCTCTGCATGAGGAACCTTGCTATCATGAAACACCAAATCTACAAATGATAAAGCATTATACCCATACAAAGCTTTGAATGGAGACATTCCAATTGTCATGTCATAGGTGGTATTGTAACAATACTCACTTAAATAAAGTCATTTTACCCAAGCACACTGCTGCCCTGAAACATAGTTTCTAAGGTAGCCTTCCACCCATTTGTTTACAATTTCTATCTGCCCATCCGTCTGACGATGGTAACTGGTGCTTGGAGTTAACTCCGTCCCTGCCAAAACATGCTAATAAACTGGTTGTCTCGATCACTGACAATCGTCTTAGGTAGACCATGCAATCTGAATACTTCCCGAAAAAACAAATCAGCAACCTGTGATGACGAGAAGTCCGTAGCAATGGCAAAGAAATGGGAATATTTGGTCAATATGTCCAGTACTACAAAGATGCAATCTTTTCCTTGAATTCATGGGAGCCCTGTGATGAAATCCATAGATATTCCTTCCCACTTCTGTTCTAGTATGGGTAAAGGTTGCAAAAGACCTACAGGAAACGTGTGCTCTGGCTTGTTCTACTGACAAGTCAAACATTCACGAACATGTTGCAACACGTCATTCTTAAGACCCTTCCAGGAAAATCTCTCCCTTACCTGACGATATGTTTTGAAGAACCCTAGATGCCCAGCTAGAGGAGTGTCAAGTAGTACCTTCATAATGTTATGTTTCAGCTTAGATCCCGGTACCAAGTAGATTCTATTCTTGTAATATATCACATTCTCAACTATAGAATAACTATCGTCCTTTACCTGACTATCCATTAAATCACAAGCAAAAGAATCCTTAGCATATTCGGCCAGCAATTGAGATTTCCAATGAGCTGAAATCTCTGTGAGTGCACAAAGAGTGGGTCTCCTGGAAAGTGCATCAGCAACCACATTCTTTTTCCCTTTGATAAATTCCACATCGAAGTCATAGGCCTGAATCTTGCTTACCCATTTCTGTTGTCTTTCATTGCGATCCTTTTGTTCCAAAAAGTACTTCAAACTATTATGATCAGTCCTGACAGCAAATTTTGCACCTACCAAATATTGTCTGAATTTAGTTAGTGTGTGCATAATAGCCAACATTTCTTTGTCATACGGGGAACACAACTTCTCTGGATCTCTGAGCTTCCTACTCTCAAACACAATAGGATGTCTATCCTACATTAAAACTACTCCAATTCCCTGCCCTAAAGCATCACACTCAACAATAAATGGTTTTGTGAAGTCAGGAAGTGCTAACACTGGGCATGTGCTCATAACTTCTTTGAGTTTATCAAATGTGATTTGTGCCTCCGTGGACCAATGGAATGCCCCTTTCTTAGTGAGATCGGTCAAGGGAGAGGCTAATCGGGAGAAACCCCGTACAAACCTTCTATAATAACAACATAAACCCAAGAATCCTCTCAATTCAAATATGTTTTTAGGCATCGGTCAGTCCATGATTGTCTGTATTTTTTCTTGGTGTACCTTAACTCCCTCAACGCCAATCACATGTCCCAGATAAAGAATCTTCGAAATCCCAAATTCACACTTTGAAGCTTTTGCAAACAAAGACTGTTTTTCCATGATACTCAGTACAGCATCCAAGTGCTGCAAATGTTCCTCCCATGTTTTACTGTAAATTAGTATATCATCAAAGAATACTAATACAAATTTCCTCAACTGATCACGGAAGGTATGATTCATGCAAGATTGGAATGTTGTTGGTGCATTTGTGAGTCCAAAGGGCGTGACAAGGAATTCAAAGTGTCCATAATGACAACGGAATGTTGTTTTTTGAATGTCTTCTTCCCGCACACTTATCTGATGATAGCTTGACCGCAAATCAATCTTAGAAAAGAATACTGAAGCATGCAGCTCATCTAGGAGCTCATCTATCCTCGGAATGGGGTATCTATTCTTAATAGTCCTCTTGTTTAATGCTCTATAATCAATACACATGCGCAATGTTCCATCTTTTTTCTTGACCAGCACCATAGAAGAAGCAAGAGGACTGGAACTTGGGAATATGTGTCCCATTTTCAGCAGCTCTTTGATAGTTTTTTCAATTTCCTCCTTCAAATGATGAGGATGTTTGTAAGGTGTCATGATAACTGGTTTTGAACCTTCCAACTCAATCACATGTTCAAAGCCTCTATCAAGTGGCCATCCAGGAGGAATATCCCCAAATACTGCACCATGTTTATCTAACATAGATTGGATATCAACATGGTAAGAGGGTTCATTATCTGTGGTAGACTTATTGGAAACAAAGCAATGGGCTTCCCACTCAACATCATTATGTCTGAAGAAAGCTTCCATTCTTTTAGCTGACACTTTACTTGGACCACCATCTGCCATAGCTTTCAATATTGTTTTCTTACCCTCAAACATAAACTCCAGCTGCATCTGTTTGAAGTCCTGAACATTTCTCTCTAATGACTCAAGCCACTGAAGTCCCAAAACGGCATCAAGATTGCTAAGACCAAGAACATAGAAATCACCCGTCAATATGTAATCCCCCATTTGAATTTTCAGCTATGGTATAACACGGTTACTACTCAGGGGAAAGCCATCTGCAACAATGACATTAAATCTAGGAAACTTTTCTGCCTGAAGCCCATGTCTATTGACTAGTCCCTCATCAATGAAAATATGTGTAGCACCACTGCCCACTAAACATAACCTTTGTTTCACCTTCAGAAAACCTTTCAACTAGAAAGGTCGGCCACGAGGTATTCCAGACAAAGTAGCAATGTGCGGAGTCTCTCTAACTATAGTATCCTCCAACTCTATCTGTTGGGGCTGAATTTCCTACTCATCATCCTCAAGGTTGTCCTCTCGCTCATCCTGATCCTCCTCTCCTGGATGAACCTCAATCAAATGAAGCTTACCTTTTCCCATGCAGCTATGACCTGGTACCCATGACTCCTTACAAGAGAAACACAATTTTTTCCTTCTTAGTTCATTTCTAGATTCTTGTTCAACTTGTGTAGGTATGGTCTTTCGCTAATTGAAAATCATATTTCTCTATTGATTAAAATATTTCTTATTAGTTTTCCATGAACTAAAATCTTTCTTCTGTGACTGGGAAGAGGGTGTAACATCCAAATCATAAGTTAACCCAATAGCATCATCTAGCGAATTAGGCCTGTGAGACTAACCTATCCCTTCAACTTGTCACTTAAGCCTTCCACAAAGAGCATGACAACTCTTTTTTGTGGCATATCAAGAACCATAACCAAAATCTTTTGAAACTCATTGACATAAGTTTCCAGCGGTCCAATCTGTTTTTGTTGGGCAATTCCCTGTAATAAATTTATATATATTTTCTATCAAAGCGAGTGACCAGCCTTTTAACAAATTCTTTATATGAGTGAATCATGGCATGATCCTAGGCAACTAATCCATGATGCCACCAATCATATGCTACTCCTTCCAAGTGCATCGTAGCAAACTGTATCGCTTTATCCTCTTCCATGGGCTTAAGTGCCAAAAAAGTATCCAACTTATGAACCCATGATCTTGTTGATATACCCTCGATTCCATTGAAGGTTGGTATTGTTATTTTGTTCAAAGCATCTTTGTATTCCATAGGTTAAGTGCCTTGTCTAACTAGACCTCTAGGCCTCCTCTCTTGCCTTTCTAGGCAACTTCTTCCCTTGTCTTTATGCTGATTCATGAACTGATTTAGATTCATTAGCTATCTTACATCAGCAGGTAATTGCATGTATTCATCTTGAGCCACCATATTGTCCACTATGATGTGAGTCTCTTCATCCTCTACTTCTGGAATTGGTTCCCTTTCAATCTGTCGAGGTAAAAAAGTGGGACGTAGTGGTCGATCAGACCTAGTATCCGTTGTTCTCACAAAGTTAGAAGTTGCTTTGTCTTGATTTTCATGCTCGGCTTCTCTTCTGCTGTGACTACTGCTGGACCTTCCCGATCTTGAATGACCAACTCTCAATTGCCCCATAGCAGTGATCATGCGATCCTAAAATTGTTGCATCATTTGTTGTTGTTGTTGTTGTTGCATCTGTAGTTGTTGTTGCTGCTGTTGTTGGGCAAAAATCGTTAGGAAATCATTCAGTTGATTATTCAGTTCCCCTTGTGGACTACCATCTCTTCTTTCTTCCATTTTTGCTTCTGAAGAATTAATTCCTCTTTCTTCTCATTGCCCAGACCTACTTGTATTATATATGTGTGATTCAAACCCTCAGGAGTGCATAGAACCCTATTACACTAACATGCAAAGCAAATAACACGGAAAGGCGCGAAAAAGCAGACTGAAACCCCACAGGTAAGCAGGGTTTGTGGCTCTGATGCCACTGAAATAACCCTTTAATCTCTCGAAAACTTATACAATATTTAATGATTTATTGAAATGGATAGGTTTCACAACAAGATTAAATTATTATTCCCAGAAAAAGAAACAAATTGGAATATTAATGTAATGATGGGAGATAGTATTATTTTTTTCATTTTTTTGCAATTCAAGAGAAAGTTACACGAATTGGAATCACATATCATCAATTCCTAGATCAACTATACCAATAACACTGACCTAAATACTGATAGAAATAGTTGTTTCAAACCTGTTACAGACCTTGGACGGGCTACTGAGAGACACCTAGTCCTTATTCACTGCGATTTCCACTACCAGATACGCCAGTTTATCTTCTTGTTGTTGGGTGCTTCCTAGACACTGAGAAATACTCTAGATTATTGCCACACACTGTTAATTATCTGTAAACTACTTCAGATCAATTTCTATGTGTTCAACTACTAGAAACTTCATCACCAACCATGATGCGTCTGATGTAATTCAAGTTTTTAAAGATGGACTAACTTGTGATGTAGACTCCTAGGGCTTCGTCCAGAAGTAATCCTCCACAAGGGTTTCATCTTGAGAAGAGATGAGATTAATTGCAGAGAGAAATAAAAAAAATACTAAAAACATAGCCTCCACCCCTCTTCATGTGTTCCCTATAAAAGAAATCAACGCCACTAATAAAACAAATTTTTGCTTTTGATTTCCTCATAAACCCAAACTGATGGAAGTTACTAAATAACTAGCAAAGCTTGTGGAAGAAGCAACAGAACAAGTCAATGAAGTTGGCAAGTGGTCCCCACCTTATGACTGAAAAATAGGGGAAAGTCTTAAGTTGAGTTTAAAACAACTACATCTCCTTTTTATTTAATTATTGCCTAAGTCTAGGAGACCAAGGACTTGGCAATTTATTTTATTTTAAAAATTAAAAGACATTATTTGAGTGGGGACATTACAATGCAGCCACAAAGATTTGTTCCCCATAGGTATTACACTCGCATGAATACCGAACCACAGGTTGAACAAGTACAGGAACCACCATTGAATGCCATGGGTGACAGGAGAGGTGGAAGTCCACCTAGGAATACAAGTAACAATGAAGATAGGGATGCTATAGATATTTTCAGAGGTTTAGTAGCAGGACAGCGGCAGATTACTAATGTTCTGCACCAGCTTACTATAGCCATCCAACAGATGTCACTACCCAAGGGACAAAATAATGAACAAGAAGAGCATGGTAGCGCAATTGAGTCACCTAGAGCACATAAAATGCCTACAGTGACTTATGACAAACCCACACATCTCACATTCCTGAGACCAAATTCAGAGGAAGGTAGTGTGGAAGAGGAAGAGGGCTTGACTTTCACAGATAGTATCCTAGCAATGCATGCAGAGTGGGATGCATTACCCCAACAGTTTAAGGAACATCTGAATTTTGACAGGTTTATGTCTCAAAAGAGGGATCACAACAGTGCAAGGCAAGACAAGAAGCCAAGAAATAAAAGCAGTGATCTTAAGCATGCTACTAGTAAATTATCACTTCCCACTTTTGATGGCAGCAGTAAAGTGACAACAAGAGCTTGGATTCACAAGCGAGATACCTTCCTGACATTATGTCCCATGGCGGAAGAAGATGACATTAGATTTGTTGTTTTACACTTGGATGGTTTGGCCCATGATTGCTGGTATCATGGGATGGTCACCTTGCAACATGACCACATTACTACTTATCAGGAGTTTGTGGACAAATTAATTGAGCATTTTGACAGGATGGTTCCCATATTGTATTTCAGAGACTTAGCTCAACTAAAACAAGCTGGTAGTTTGGAGGCTTATATTAGTGAGTTTCAAAAGATTTCAATTATGGTCACAAGTATTTCAGAGAGGAGGCTGGTTGTATTGTTTGTTGAGGGGTTGTATGAGCCTTTGAAAGGATGGATAAAGGCATTTCATCCTCAAACTTTGCAGGAGGCAATGAAGAAAGCACACAGCATGGAAATGTCTACTCCTCGCAGAAAGTTTGTTTCCAAACCTTCTACTTCAACTAGTGATAGTAAATCAGCTCCTAAGAAGGTTGAGAATTCTGATCCAAAAAGATCATTTGCAGCCCCATTGGACCAGGAAACACTCAATGATCTTCGTAGAAAGAAACTTTGTTTTTATTGCAAGAGTCCTTATGATGAAAAGCATGATTGACCCCTACGGCCATAAGGAAGAACAGGCAGATGGAATGGTTTTATGATGAAGAAAACCAGTCTGATATAGAGGAGCAGCAAGCTGCCCAAGAAGATTCAGGGGCTGAAAGTGAAGGAAGAGAAGGTGAGGAGATAGGTGAAACTAGTCTCAAAGAAGTATACCTCTCTTACATGAAGAAGGAAGGTTCCTTAAGGACGTGTGGCCTCTTGGCAAGTCAAAGAGTGATCTCTTTACTAGATACAGTGCAACTCATAACTTCATAGATGCATGGTTAGTGGCAAAGCGTGGGATCCAAACTCAAGAATTTGAGGGCATAAGGGTGAAAGTGGTTGATGGATACACTCTCAAGTGTGATCAAATGATTTCTGATCTTCCCGTGCAATTGAACAATTATAGCTTCAAGGCAGATTTTTATGTTGTTAATATGGGAGACACAAATGTAGAGTCCTTGGTATGAGTTGGCTTCATGCCATTGGGGTGTTTACCCTCAATCTCAAGTACATGGAGATGAGGTTTGAAAGGGATGGTAGGAATCAAGTTTTAAAAGCCATCGGGGAGAGTAATTTGAGAGTTATTACATTCAGACGGATGGAGAGACTTATTAGACATGGTATGGTTGAGTGGGCAGCAGAGTATAGATTGATGCCTACACATGAGGAACAGGAAAAACCAGCTTACCATCTGGATGTGCAGGAGCTCAGGACTAAACAATCTAAAGTGTTTCGTGACATTCCACATAGTAGGCCTCCAGATAGAGGTATAGAGCACATCATTGAGTTGGAGGAGGGCTCTAAGCCTGTCATGATCACTCCTTACTGCCACCCAAGCGGCTGAAAGATGAAATTGAAAAGACTATCAGAGAATTGTTGACTATGGGACACATTAGGCTAAGTAAGTTTCATTTCACTTCATCAGTTGTTTTGGTGAAGAAAAATGGTACACTCAGTATGTGTATTGACTACCGGGTCTTGAATAAGAAAACAATTAGGAACATGTATCCCAGCCCTCGTATTGATGAGTTTCATGGAATTTTCTTTTTCTCCAAAATAGATTTGAGGACAAGTTACCATCAGATCAGAGTTAGAGAGCAGGATATAGAGAAGATTGTTTTCAGGTGTCATCGTAGGCACTTTGAGAAGATTTGGCTTAACCAACGCGCCAGTTACTTTTCAGTCCACTATAAATAGGGCCTTCCAATCTCAGTTGAGGAGATTTATCCTCGTGTTCTTTGATAACATATTGGTCTACAATAAAACTTGGGAGGAACACTTAGCTCATTTGGATATTGTTCTGAATATACTTGACAGGTAGTCCTTGTACGCCAAGGAGTCCAAATGTGCACTAGGCATGACTAAGTTGTTGTAGTTGGGTCAAATTATCAGTGCAGAGGGTGTGCGCATGGACCTTGAAAAGGTTTAGGCTATTATTGAGTGGCCTACTCTTGAGAATTTGACACAGCTCAGAGAATTTGTGGGGTTGTGCGCCTTCTATCAACGGTGTGTTAGTGGCTTCTCATTGCATGCTGCACCACTTGCAAATTTGACATGGAAGGGGGGTTTTGTATGGACTCCTCAAGTACAGGAGTGTATTGAGAAGTTCAAACTGTTGATGACGACATGCCCAGTTTTAGCTATACCATATTTTACCAAGCCTTTTGAGCTTCACTGTGATGCCTCTAGAGAAGGCATTTGTGTTGTGCTTATGCAGGATCGTCATCCTATAGCTTTCGAGAGCAGGAAGCTAAGGGGTCTTGAGAGGGTTTACAGTGTTCATGACAAAATGTTAGCCATTAGGCATATTTTGGCCAAGTTCAGGCAACACTTAGTTGGCAGCAAATTTTGTATTAAAACTGATCATAATAGCCTAAGGCATTTACTTGTACAACGGAACCTGAATGAACATCAGCAAAAATGGGTCAGCAAATTGCAATGATATGACTTTGACATTTCCTATGTCAAAGGTACTCAGAATGTTGTTGTTGATGTCTTATCTAAACACCCTCATTTGAGCTCTATGGCTGAGATTTCGGAGGATTGGAGGCACTTGATTATTGCCAAGTATGCTAGAAACTAATGGGCTCCCAGCATTATTGATGGGACTATTTAGGACAGTAGGTACTCTCTTGTGAATGAGGTTATCATTTACCAAGGAAGAATATTTTTGGTCCCAGGATCAAATGTGAAGAACATGGTATTGAGAACCTTTCATGATTCACCTATGGCTGGTCACCCTGTATACTTTAAGACTTACAAAAAGGTTCGGGAGAGATATACATGGAAGGTTCTTAAGGCAGATGTTCTTCAGCATGTTAGGGAGTGCTCTATTTGTCAGCAGAGCAAACAAGTGCTTACATATCCTACTGAATCTATAGCCGCTTTCTATTCCTGAGAGGAAGTGGGAGTGCTTATCTATGGACTTCATTGTGAGCTTGCTAAAAGCCCAGGGCAGGGATTGTATTTATGTAGTGGTTGATCGGTTGACAAAATATGCACATTTTTTCCCGATCACAACCACATACTCAGCTACTCAGGTGGCAGATTTGTTCTTCCATGAGGTATTTCAGTTACATGGGTTGCCTCAGACCATTGTGAGTGACAAAGATAGTCAGTTCATGAACCATTTTTGGCAGGAGCTCTTCAAATTATGTGGGACCAGGTTGACTCTGAGCACGAGCTACCACCCTCAAACAGATGGACAGACGGAGATTGTCAATAAATGAGTGGAGAGTTAGCTACGGAATTATGATGCAGCATAGCAGCAAGCCTAGGTGAAGTGGATTCATTTATGTGAGTACTATTATAATTCCACTCACCATATGACCATTCAGAGCATTATATGGTTATGATGCGCCTAGCTTCCTTGATTTGTTGTTCAGTGATAGCAAGGTGCCCAGTGTTGGTGATCTTTTACTGGAAAATTAGGATATCATGAGGGCTTTACGCAATAACATACAGAGGGCACAGAATCAGCATAAGCAATACACTAATCAGAGGAGAGTTGGGTGATCATTTGAGATAGGGGATATGGTTTATCTCATGTTGCAGCCCAACAGGCAGTCCACTCTTCGGAAGTGTGGAGAAAAGAAGCTCAAGCCACGCTATTATGGACCATTCAAGATTGTTCGGCGAGTTGGTGAGGTGGCCTATGAGCTTGATCTACCAGCAGACAGTAGAGTGCACAATGTCTTTCATGTGTCGCGCCTCAAGAAGCGTTACGATGACATATTGTTCCCTCTTCTACTTTACCAATCCTTGATAATGAGGGGAAGTTAGAGTTAGTACCTGAGGCCATTCTTGATTCCAAAGAGAGGCATCTTTGAAGACTAGTCATCAGGGAATATCTTGGGAAATGGAGGGACTTGCCGGTGAAAGATGCTACTTGGGAGTCTGAGGATATCTTATAGCATCTAACTTTGCGATTGCTTGAGGACAAGCAATCTCGGGGAGAGCAGACTGTAATGTCCCCTTTCTAGCCAATATCAGTGGTTGAGTTGTAAGCCCATCATTTCAACCCTCGTGGGCTAATGTCTTGGTTTGAGGGTCCTTGGATTGAGTTGTTACCTAAGCAGTGGGGACATCACTTCTCTTCAGTATTTATTTGGGGTCAGATCCCTGCCTTCACATTTATTGTTTAGCTTATTTGAGGGACTTACTATTTATAGTAAGCAAATTTCGTTCAATTACCACTTTTGGCAGGGCACTTGGGTATTTGAATTTGGCAGTGAATATCTGGATTCACAGATGACTTCTTGGAGGAATTTAATAGGCCAAACTCATGATTATTAAATTATTAAATAAAGTCTCACTTTATTAATAATACTTTATAATGGCTTATTATAATGTTTTAAAGTTGGCGCCAAGTCTTCACTTAATGAGCATTTAATATGATTTGAAATTGGGCACCTAGACTTAGGAAGGGGTAATTAGTTATTATAAAAGTCGACCAACATCAAAAGCAAATCTGTTTAAGTTATGTGAAATGTGATTGAGAAGCTACTTGATCGATTTGCAATGAGGAGAATAATAAAAGCTCAAGGCTGAAAATCGATCCTTTATGCATTGGTTATTTTGGCTTGTGATTGAGAAGTAATTGAAGTGCAAGGGTTTCAGCGATTCAAGCTTTGAAGAACGCAATTCTTCTAAAGTTTCAGCAACTAGAGGTGGTGAGATATCCATCAATTTTTGCAGATATCAATGGCTTCACCCTAGAGTCAAGATTGGGTTTAAATGACTAGTTTGTTTAGAAGAGATTGAATTAGTTTAAGAGAATAAAATAGCAGAGATTGTAATCGGTGGCCAGCAAATAAGAAACAAAGCATACAAATCAATTTTTGTGGTGATGTGAAGGCAGCCATCTCATGGATGCAGCCACGTGAGCCTTCTAGGCTTGATGCTAAACCTCCAAAAGTAATCGCATGACATAATGGGGGTTATCTTTCATCACAGAGATAGGCGATTTGAGAATTCTTGGCATTGAATTGAGTTTGTAACTAATTTGGCAAAACTCCAAGGCTGCGTCTGCATAACAGGTTCCATTAATTGCTGTTAATTCATCTCTTGATTTCAATAATTGCTAATGTATGCAACCTGGTCATCTATAGAATAAATTGAAATAATTCTGATTGGATATTGCAACAGTTAGTTTATGTTATTTTTCATGCATTGTTTTTTCTATCATCAAAACACAAAAAAAAAGCATAAATCTCAACAACACCAAAAACACAAATTCTTCAGAGAATTATAGCAGCCTGTTGCCAGAAGATCAGTAGTAGAGCCAGCGGAGCTCTTACAATAAGAAGGTTAGAATGTGTTTCCAAATCAACCACACAGTGGACGATGAATCTGTGCTTTAATAGTATATGAAACATACATACAGAGCCTTACAGGAAATATTGATCCAGTAACACGCTTGCTTGACTGCATTCAATTATAGCTCATTTAACACTGTCAAAACGGATTCTTTGAAGCTTCCACAAAATTCCAGCATCAGGCCATCCCAAGCACCAACTACCATCTAGTTATAATTGTGTCATGTCATATAACAAGTTTTACAGTCAAAGATTCCTGTAATCTGCTCATTTCACCTTCAAGAATATTAATTGTTTAATTCAACTAGACAGAAATGGTACATATGGAAACTGAGCACCAACATGTTAACATTTTAGTTATCGATTTTCACATCACTCTCTTTGATATGGATATGACATTTTGAAACTCAATCTAGATGTTGTATAATGGATTTATACACCAACTGAAAAAAACTGCACCCTTTCATCATTACAAGGCCAATATTCTGGAAAATATAAATTTTTAACCTTGCTTACCATCTATATCTACCTTTTCTACTGAGAATTCTATTAAAGCATTTGAAATATGACACGTACTGTCTGATCATATTAACTGTGAGTCTTGACTTCTAAGCTCAATATTGAGTTTTCACTCTCAAGCTCAATAATACTTTTAGTTTTCTTATTGAAATAGTTTGAAATTACCTCCTCCAGTAGCAAAGGTTTGGTCCTCTGACATGTGCCACCTTCATTCCAATCACCACCTTCAAAATGCCTAGGAGATTGTGTCCGAAAAAAATTTAGTGCATTCTTTGGCATTTTTTTCTCGACAAAGTCTATCTGCAAAATAAGTCAGCAATCTATTTGAGTCCACAAAGGAATTTAAGCAACAGTCTAAAGAAGGTCTTAAGAGAAACAGAAAAGAGAAAACTGAAATTTTGTGAAACATAGATGATATGGCCTTTTGTCCAGCCTGCCATATGGCACCAAATAAGAAAGTACATCTCCATCTATTACAGCCTAAGTAGGTTTTCAAGGAAACTTTCCACAAAAAACTGGTATCTGTACCCAATTAAGGACTGTAGCATGTGATCTCTTTAGCTGTGACTTGAACTCCAGAAAATGAAGCTTGAGCATACAAGCCCCCAGAGGGTAGGGAGGTCAAAAGGAAGGCCGTCTAAAAATGACCACTATATATGGCATCGTCACACTACATCTAACAATGGCACTAATAAAATAAGGAGTTTATAAAAATTCATTGGCAGTAATGCCATATCAAGGAAACTTTTGGGCAACAAATGAAGTGCACTGCTGTTTAACTGGTATGTTAAGGCATTAGATATCGATTGACATTATTGAACTCCTAAAGCCAACTCAATCACTCAAGAAGGAAACAAATTGCTCAAATAACTAATTTAGGGTTTTCAAAGACACATGTAACATTTCAACTGCTTCCTTAAAGGAAAACAAATGGCTCTTATAAAATCTTCTACATATCCAAGATCATTTAAAAACTTAATCTGCATTTATTACAGCTGCACCAGAGAAGCATTACAAACTATCAATGAGATACCTGAACAGAATGGTAGAGTGCATGACCGCCTTGGTTATGCTATTTTTTTTACAAGAACTCGTCAAAATTAGTAATCAAAGTCCAGAACATCTAAGACAGAACAGGATTATCACCAAAAACCTCCCTTACGAAAAGACATCCTTTGGCATTAACCTTGGTCCCATTGGGATAATTGGCTCAGTAATTTGTGGCTAACTAAATTCATCTTCTCCATCTAATCTAAATCCTAACAATTAGCACGATGAGATAATTACACAAAGCTCAATTCCAAAGTCCTCATCATCACACATCTTGCTACAACAAACAGGAACCACTTAATCAATCTGTCACCCACAAGTAACCTCGATAGAGCCTCAAGAAACCAAAGTCAAATGAGCAACCTCAACAGCCCTCTAATCAATTCAATGGCCTTAGACAATTAAACGGTCCATGCACAGCATCAACTAAGTCTTGGATAGGTCAATGGCCCATGAGAATCCTCAACTGAACTTCAAACAGTTAGTGAGTCTTGAGCTTGTATTTGCCTAAGCCTGGAAATCTGACCCATTATCAACCTCAACTAAGCCTTAGTGGATTGTATTCCTGCGAGAAACCTTGACAGAGAAATTCAAAACAATTAGAAAGCTGTCATGTCCCCCTGTTCGAAACCCTGTCAGCAATATCCTCATCTTTTTCACACCCAATTTGTGAAGTCTCTAAGAAACAAAATTGCAAAAGTGACAAATAAAGAAAATAAATTAAAACCTTGCCATGAAAGATAAATAATAGCAAAAAAAGAAAAATAGAAAAAAAAATAATAATTACTAATATAAATCTAATACATTAAATGATAAAATATAAAATATTATATAATATATATTATCATTATTATAATATAGTATGATATAATATAAAATATATCAATGTACATTATAATATATAATAATATAATATATCAAATGATAATAAATCAAATATTATCTAAATAATAATCAAACTGAAATATGTTATTATGTATATTATTATATATTAATAAAAAAATAATATCATTAAATATTATCATATAAAATCTGATATATATATATATATATATATATATTATCATAATATAATCTGATATATAATATAAATCATAGTTCAAAATATCGTTATCGGCAACTTATCGCCAAGGACAAAAAAAAATATCAGGAAAATATCGGAGATAAATCGGCAACTTATCGGCAAAAATATTGGGATCTTAAAAAATTGCTTAAATATAATTTGAAATGCATTTTTTTGCAAATTCCTCTAAAACGCTTCAAATCACAGTTTTTCCCCTTCAAACCCTTTTTTCCTCTCCCAAACACCAATTTGCAAACAAGAAAATGTGAAATAACTGATTTTTGGGCCGTCAGTCCCTATTAGCAGACTGTGGCAGATATTTTGGCGATAAGTTCATGTTTTTTTGGCAATAAGTTTGAAACTTATCTGCGATATGTACTCCACGATAAATTTACGTGTTTTATCGCGACCTCCAACTTATCGCGATAAGTTTACTTATCGGCAATATATCTGCCATATTTTAATCTATGATATAAATATTAAATATATATACCAACATTTATTTAATATAATAATAATATACATATAAAATAACACTAAATATAAATATTGCTAAATAACACTAAATATAATAATATTATATAGAATAATACTAAATATAAATATTATTAAATAATATATTATAAATCTTAATAATTAATTAATATAACAAATGGTATCTGATTTAATAAAGACTGTTAGCTGTAGAACCTACTTTATGTTGTGTTAGTTATATTATGTGTAGCCGACGGTACTTAGTTACTACCGGACGGCGGTTGGGAATCGGTGATGACATTTTGTCACACCCCTTCGGGTTTTATATAAGCAATGTACTTTCTCTTCGGAGATAATATGATATAGAGACTATTGTAAATGTACTCAAGTTACGAATGATTAATAAAGATTAGGATCTATTTTATGTATTTGCATTTCCGCACAACGTCTATGCATCAGTAAACTAGGTTACCCCAACGGGTAAACATTTGGCGCCGTTGCCTAGACGTACTGAAGAAGGAAAAAAAAAAAAAATTGATGTGTTGATTATTGCCCTATGGAGAAGTGAGGAAAGAATTCATGCCCAATCAATTGAATAAAAATAGAAAGAAGGAACTCGAGGAGGAACAAGCCGATAGAAAAGCCGTACTCACACAACAGCAAGTTGAGCGAAGGGAGAGATACAGAAGACGCGCCGAAGGACTACCGAAGGGAGTAAGTGAAGGCGAGGGTCTGGAGGTATCTGGCCAGGAGGCCGGGAAAAGTGACGAGGACCGCCTAGAGGAAACAAGGAGCTTGTTCGGGTCCTTAACCTTAACCCACGGACAGAAGCAAGAGAAGCCTAAAGGAAGGAAGAAGAGGAAGCCGCACGGAGGGAGGCTCAGGATACCGTTGCCGCCGAGAGTATCAAAGTGACAGAGGGGCACGGGAATCACAGTAGCCCACCAGGCCTGGACAATTCCAGTAGTTCGGGGACATCAAGTGGTACAGTACCAAACATTTCCGGGGTACCGACGTCGGCAGTACCATCCCTGCCTGTAACACAACCGGTGCTGCAAACACAGTCGGCACCTAGAAAAGTAAACATGGCGACTAACAAGGAAAAGTTGCGAAATTCCACGAAGATGGAAAGGAAGATCCAGTACGACATTGTCGTACATGTGAGACAATCTGGTCTGCGAATGGAGTCGTCGACCAGGCAGAATGGGTGAAACAGTTCCCCGCCACACTCAGAGGAGTAGCCATCGACTAGTACTCCGATGTGGACAAAACAAAGGTGACCACTTGGGACGAACTCAAGAAAGAATTCCAGAAGGAGTTTCGACTCCTGAGGGATGACAATGAAATTGTTTCCGAGATATACGGTACCAAACAAGGCAAGAAGGAGACTGTGCGGGCTTACAGCCGCCGACTGAAGGAGTTAGTCAGAAAAATGGAGAGCCAGCCAACGGATGGCCTGAAGAAAAGATGGTTCGTGGAGGGCCTAAAATCGAACCTACGGACGAAAATGAAGATAGTGCCCCCCACCTCATACGAAGATGCCTATAACTGGGCGATGGACTTGGAGAGTGAACATAAGACCTCCAAGAAGAAAAGAAGCAAGTCTTCTTCTGATGAAGATGACACTGCGGACAATGACAGTAGCAGTGATGGCGAGTCGAAGAAAAAAGTCATGGCACTCCAAAAGGACATGGAGAGAATGATGGAGTTCAAGACCATGAAAGGGGGTACCAGCAAGGGGG
>MU226222.1:1214605-1251681 GCA_018584345.1 Thuja plicata
TTAAGGGAACCTTAAGGAATGTATTTGTGAATGGTAATGATGATATGTTAGAATGTTAAAAAAAAAAAAAAAAAAAATTTGTTAGCTGTAATTTTAGGTCATAGACCCGATTCCTTATGGGTTCCCTGGCGGGGACATTACAAGCAGCATCAAAATGCTCAACCGTATCGGTCCCCTATACAACACCTCTGCCATACTGTCCATACTGCAAATAGACGTGGCATCCAATGTACGCCTCTCAACAACACTATCTCCCAGTGAACTGTCCCCTGAGCTCTGTGAACTGACAGTTGAGCTCATGTCCTCCAACGGAGTATCAGCATCTCACACGTCTCCGTCGAACTCCTCTGTACATGAAGAAGCTGCTACAAAATCTATCTCCTCAACACTCTCAGCTACCTCATCCTCTGTAACCTCTGGGTAATCTAGATCCTGGGACCGATCTGTACTCTCCTGTAACTCGGAGTCCTCTCCCAGGCTCTGCTGCAAGCATGGCTCACTACTGATGGAATCATCCTCAGGAGTCATATAAGAGGTATCTCAAGCAACCCCAGATGCTAGCAACAGCTCTACTTCTTCAGGTGTCCCTAAAGGAACCTCAACTGACTCTGTATTAACCCTTGAATCTGGGTCATGCTGGCATGAGTCCGTATCTACTCTCTCGAACTCAGTACTAGCATTATCACATGTGGCCTCCATACTCACAGCCCTCATATAAGAGGAAACTGGCATCTCCTATACCAACCCCATCACGTGACTGCTGCTATCCCGATCTGAACAATCTGTCTCCATCCCCTCAAGGCAATCCTCAAAAGTGGTATCCTCCGGGAAATATGAACTAGAGTCACTATCCGACTCGATAATACAATAGGGTGTGGTACTGACATCTACTGCAGTCGTCATCTCCTGACGTATCACAACATCATCCACACTACAACAAGATAGCTCCAGGCTCTCACCTACCCTATCTGGGAGGTGTGCTGCCTCTCGCTCCGGTGCTACACTACGACAGCTGATATATACATCTCCGATGACAAGTCCATCCTCAAGAGCAACTGGACCATCAGAGGCAACTACTGCATCAACTGTATCTGCATCCCCAATAGCAACTACATGGAAAGCCTCAACCTGCTGAAGCTCAGTCCTGCAGTCTACCACTGGTACTGGCATGTCCACCTGTCTATCATCAGATACAAGAGTAGGTGCCGTACTATACACTGGTGGGTCTACATCTCGGACACCTGTCGGGGAAAGCTCAAGCTTCCGGCCCTGTAATCTCGATGACGGCCTATGGAAAGCAGAAACCATGTACCTGGCTGCCCTATCCACTGTCTCCGGATCTGACAGACTGTCTGCCAGCCTCTACTGATGAAGTCTAAGTCTCTCCATCAACGTATCTATCTTGTCAATACTCCGTGTAATGCTGCGCCGGCTCTCAGAACTAAGCCGCCTGTATCTCTCCATCTCAAGAGTGCTGATCACTCTAAATATATCAGTAAATCTGCAATAATAAATATTTCCCTACCCCACAGGATGGCAAGAAAATGGCTCTGATACCACTGTAAAGAACCTAGCATGGCTCCACTTGCAAACTCACCCGATTCCTCCTCACAAATACCAAAAAACTGAATTTCTCTTTTAAAACAACAATTATATAACCTTTTCTGATTCTCTAATGCATAGATGTAGAACATCCCCATGAAATAACCATACTTCTCACCTTTTTTAACAAATATAATATCTTGCCAGTCAGGTACAATTAAGTTTGCTTTCTGAATTTAATCTCCAATACTCACGGCTCTTTCATATGCCATGAATTAGTAATTTAGTCATGCAATACAATTCTTTTCCCAGCATGGACATAATTTATTTGCTTTGAAAGGAAGTACAATTATTTAAACATAATTAGTATAATCTTTCTCAAATGCTCAAATTATGGTTGTTTCACAACTCAATACATAATAAATAAAACCTGTTTAATGTCTGCAAATCTCCCCACGTCTGATGGAAATTCGTGGATGCTGGACACTGTCTCTTCCCTTACGCGTGGCTACATTATGACTTTGCAGGCAGCAAAGATGAAGCGCCACTAGTTGGTAATACCCAAGTTGCTGCTGGAAGATGACGCCACAATTCCCTTCTTTACCACCCACGACAGTTACTAGTCTCCACGCGGCTAGTTTAAGGATACGGATTGACACCACACTCACCAGCAAATGGACGGGCTGGTCCACAGTGCTTTGAACCCCCACGCGGCAGAGTCTATAGTGGCTAACGCCACTGTCAGCTGCTACTAAGTACCCCTGCCTGCGGCCAATGAAAACGCCTGCAACTGTATAGCTCTTGTGGCCACTGTAGGTGGCGTTTTATTCTACCAAACCATTCTTTATTCTCATGCRATGGAAACTACCCAACTTTAACTCGCAGCGGCTACCACTRAAGTCAGTACTCTAATCATTACCGATGCTTCTCAGCCATGGCRATAGTCAAMTTTATTCACTTGGATCAACAATATCCAATCTYAGCACTAACCCCTTTCAAATCGAATTAATGATTTGAAGAACACAACTCTRTAGATTTCCAGAACGRACTCGCACCCTYAGTGTGCATAAACAAATTCAGAAGTAATTCTTTCCAGCCACARGCATACARTAGGAAAGAAGAATGAAATCRATTATACAACAGCAATCGATTACAGGCAATTGATTATACAACAGCAATCAATTGTGTATTAGATGAAGAAGAATYARTCTTCAATCAACTAATTTGACCYTGGCTAGGGCACAGAAAGTAGGAACRATTCCCAAGAACAAATTCAATAATCAATATTCAATAGATGCTTTACTTCACAAATGAGCCTGTATTTATAACTCCTTGCTCTCCAAAGTTTCCCAAAAACCATCATCAGTTAACTGCCCTTTATAATATAAACTTCCAAAACATTATAATAATAATAAAGTATTATTATTATTATAATATCGTCTTAATATTAATTAATAATATATTGTTGTTAATTAATACAAGTAATTATTAAATATAATTCTGATGATGATTCCTGCAACACCTGCCATACTGACTAACCAACATGCTCATCACTGCCCTGCCGTAAATGGCAACTGCCAAAAATAGACTTACTATAAATAGTAAGTCCCCAGTCCAAGAAACTGAATAACTGAATATTGTCTGGAGAATTGACCACTGCCGGTACTGCCCTGTCAGAAATGGAAACTGACCAACTGACTTACTAAAAATATAAGTCCAGACTTACTAAAAATAGTAAGTCTGTCAACTGGGACCCTCAAAACTCTGCATCAGCTCACGAGGGTCGTGATGATGAGCTGACCCGGTCGCTGCCACAACCTGCTAAAAATAGGGTCATCACATGTCTAATATAGGGCACAAAAGGACCCCTAAACCCCTTTACACCAACTCTAAACCTAAAACAACCACACTAACAACCAAAAACAAAAAACAAACTCATTTTGCCACTTTCTATATTCTAAAGAAGACAAAGAAAGAGAACTGTTGCGAGAAGAGAAAAGTTGTAAGAAGGCAAGAGACTATCAAAACTACATCATTTGAGCTAATTTTACTAACTATTGCTCATTTGCACAAATTCTTCTACAATTTTTATACAAAGTTTCAAACACTTTGGAAGGATTCTTTCTTTTATTTTTGTTTCATGTTTGCACTTGCAGCTAGTTTACAAACAAAAAAGAGCAGCAGTGAGACTAGTAAGCATGAAGAAATTCAAATTCAACAAAGAGGCCATAGTCGTAGTATTGGGTGGTTCTTATACGACTAGGAGTTCTTCTAAAGAGTAGGAGGTAATTTTACCAACTATTGCTCATTTGCACAAATTCTTCTACAATTTTTATATAAAGTTTCAAACACTTGGGAAGGATTCTTTCTTTTAATTTTTGTTGTGTTTGTGTAAAGGGCTGCCCTTGGTGACAAACAATTTTTTGCATATTCTGATTTTGTGTTAGGTTTTAGTTTTGCAGTTGCTTGGATAATATTTAAAGTGAAATGATATACACAAATATAGCACTAAATAGTAAATAGTGATATTGCAACTTACTAATTTATCAACAAAAATATAAGGCCAATCACATTGACTTATTCAAATACCAGAGTCCTGATAAATATTAACAGCAAACCCTCACTAAATTTCTTCAAACAAATGTAAAACATTACAATGCTTGCATATCCCAAACACTGCTCCAGGTATGCTATTGCTTATTGAGTCCAATAACAGCATTTAAAACCCCTTGTTTTTCATTACAGCTCTGTAAGATACAACTCCAGGCAGGTATGATTCCTTCTAGTGAATAATCAGATTGTACGGCTCCCTGTCAACAGCACAATCAGACCTGTGTTCTAGTCTAAGGTGGTTGCAGACTGATATAAATGTATTTCTGATGATTGCAGTCTTTGTGGCCTGTGCTATGGACTCCCAAACTTGTACAGAAGTTGCAGACCACCCTCCAAGTGGTACTGTTCAATCTTTGGCTCAAACTCAGTCTTATACAGCTGGTAATAACCTTCCCAGCTGATGTAAAATATCTTCAACAGCAGCAGTTCGATCAAAGCAAGATAACCAGAAATACAACACCAAACTCTCCTTTCAAACCCCTTTCCTAGCAATTGGATATTGGCGAATGAAATAATAGATATCTCAAGCAATATGATTTACCTTGTAAGCACCTAACAATCCTCCTGACTGTATCTTTCAACAGCGAAGAGAATGACAATGAAGAGGGATTTCGTCCTCCAAGCACTTGAGAGAAATTCTCCAAACACTTTCATCAATTTCATATATTGTTCTTCATTCCTTTTTATATTGTTTTCACATGAGCTCTCACACTTGTTTCGTCAATGTGGGATAAAAACATAACACTTTTGTCTTTCCCTATTTTTTCAGGACTTTCTTTTTTCCTCCCATTTTCTTGATGCTCCTATTTTTCCGCAGCTCCTATTTTCTCGCGGCTCCTATTTCTTCACAGCTCCTATTTTTTCGCGGCTGCTTTTTGCTTTAATCTTTCCCGCTTAAATGAATAAAATGTCTTTTTAATAATAAAGTGACTTATATTAATATGTACTTTAATTTAATAGTCACTTTATTAATAAACTATTTAATCTTCAAGCATTAAAATAAATAATCAATCAGACTCAGAAAACCATGTGTGATAGCTCGTTGTAAAGGTCTCGGCGAGACTCCAAGTCCACTACTGAAATGCCAAAAATATTGAAACCTACTGACTTACTATAGAAAGTATCTAGAAACCTTGCTAGATCAACTCCAATTGGCCTGAAACTGGAATTGCCTAGGCCAAATCTCCCTCTGATGCCTGTAAAGTCTTAGTTAGCCCACGGGACCAAGGAAAAATGGGCTAACGACACATCATTAATTAATGGGCTAGAAAGGGGACATTACAATCCACCCCCTTCAAATTGTTTGTCCTCAAGCAATCTCAACTCTGGATGTTGTAAGATGTGTTCACCCTCCCATGTAGCATCCTCAACCGGCAAGTTTTTCCACTTCACCAGATATTCTCTGCTAGTCCTCTTCCAAAGTGTGCACTCTCTGGTATCTACAATAGCCTCTGGAACTATAATAAGCTTCCCCTCATCATCAAGAGGAGGCAATTCTGTTGAGGGTACCACATTATGACCCAACGCCTTCTTGAGGCGTGACACATGAAATACATTGTGTATCCTGCTATCTGTCGGCAACTCCAACCCATAAGCCACTTCCCCAACTCTCATGGTAACCCTGAAGGGTCCTTAATAGCATGGCTTCAACTTCTCTGCACCACTCTTCTTGAGAGTGGACTGTTTGTAAGGTTGCAACATAAGATAAACCATGTCACCCACTTCAAATGATCGCTCAACTCTGTGCTGATCCGCATACTGTTTCTGTTGGTTTTGAGCTTTCTTAATGTTTTCCTTCAAGGATTTCATAATGTCCTGACTCTCCTGCAATAGATCCTTGGCCTTCAGTACTCTGCTATTACCAAGTAATAGATCCAAGAAGCTCGGAGCCTCATATCCATATAGAGCCATAAACGGTGACATCTGAATGGACATGTGATAAGTAGTATTATAGCAGTATTCTCCCAAATGCAACCACTTCACCCATGCCTTATACTGCCCTACAATATAATTACGGAGGTATCCCTCTACCCACTTATTAACAATCTTTGTCTGTCCGTCCGTCTGCGGGTGATAGCTAGTACTCGAGGTGATCTCTGTCCCACATAGTCTAAAGAGCTCCTACCAAAAATTGCCCATGAACTTACTATCCCTGTCACTAACAATACTCTGTGGCATTCCATGCAATCTGAATACTTCCCTGAAGAACTCTGCTACCTAAGTTGTTGTATAAGTAGCCAAATAGCAAATAAATGCGCAAATTTAGTTAGCCGGTCCACTACGACGTAGATGCAATCCCAGTCTTGGACCTTAAGTAGGCCCATGATAAAATCCATTGACACACTGTCCCACTTCCTCAATGGAATGGGTACGGGCTGCAACAAACTACCTCGAAATGAGTGCTCATGTTGAATTTGTTGGCATATCAGGCACTCTTTCACATACTGTAATACATCCTTTTTGAGACCCTTCCAAGTGAAGCACTCTCTCACCTTCCTGTAGGTTTTGAAATAGCCCAAATGCCCTTCCATCGGTGAGTCATGGAAACCTCTCAAAACCTTTCGCTTAATAGAAAACCCTGGCACCAAAAAGATCCTCTCCTTGTAAATGATCAAGTCATTTACAATAGTTTACCTGTCATCCCGAATAGTACCATCTATTATCCCAATGGCCCACTTGTCCTTCGCGTATTCTGCAGAAATCAGCTCTCTCCAATCATATGCTATCACTCCCAATGAACATAAGTGTGGTCTCCATGAGAGTGCATCTGCCACTACATTCTTCTTTCCTTTGACATATTCAATAGCAAAGTTATGGGCCTGTAATTTAGTAATGCATTTATGTTGCCTATCATTAAGATCTCTCTGGCTCATGAAGTACTTAATGTTGTTATTATTCGTTTTAATGACAAATCTGCCCCCTACCAGATAATACCTGAATTTGGCCAATGCATGCATGATAGCCAGCATCTACCGATCATAAATAGAATAGTTTTTCTCCACCCCTCTCAACTTCCTGCTCTCACAAGCTATAGGATTTTTCTCCTGCATCAACACCGCACCAATCCCATCTCCTGAGGCGTCACACTATAACTTGAATGGCTTGATGAAGTCTAGGAGAGCTAATACTGGACAAGAAGACATCACCTGTTTGAAGTGCTCGAAACACTGCTATGCTAAGTTTGACCACTCAAATGCTCCCTTTTTACTGAGATCTGTCAATGGAGCTGCTAGCCGTGAAAATCCTTTACAAATCTTCTGTAGAATCTGCATAGGCCAAGGAATCCCTTCAAGTGTAAGAGGTTAACTGGTGTTGGCCACTCAACAATGGCTTTAATCTTCTCAGGATCCACTCTCACCCCATCTGCACTAATAATGTTTCCGAGATAAAGAAGCTCTATCTTTCCAAATTCACACTTCAATTCTTTGGCGAATAGGATCTCACTCTCCAAAATACTCAAAACCTCCTCTAAGTGTTGCAAATGCTCCTCCCAGGTCTTGCTAAAGATCAAAATGTCATCAAAGAAGACTAGCACAAATTTTCTCAACTACCTCTTGAATACTCTATCATACAATCCTGAAATGTAGCAGGGGCATTGGTAAGCCCAAACGGCATTACCAAACACTCGAAAAGGCCATAGTGACACCTTAATGTTGTTTTCTCAATATCCTCGGCCCTCATTCTGATTTGATAATAACCGGATCTCAAATCTTAGTGAAATAACAAGCTCCATGCAACTCATTTATGAGCTCATCTATCCGCGGAATTGGGTACCTGTTCTTGATGGTCTTTTTATTCAAGGCCCTGGAGTTAGTACACATCCATATAGTCCCATCTTTTTTCTTTACTAAAACCACCACTGATGCAAATGGGCTCTTGCTAGGCCTAATGTGACCCTTCTGTAATAACTCCTTAATTGCATTTTCAATTGCGTCCTTGTGTTTTTTTGGGTGTCTGTATGGAGTAGTGATCACGGGTCTAGCTCCCTCCTCTAACTCTATCATGTGCTCAATGCCTCTCTCAGGCGGAACTCCATGTGGGATGTTGTCAAACACCTTGGTGTGCTTAGATATAATTTCCTCTATGTTTGGGTGGTAATTCTTCACTTGTTGATCTAAAACTGTAGGCATGATATGACACTTTGCAGCCCACTTTATCTCATGTTTGAATAATTGCTTCATTCTCCTGAGTGATACCACCCTAAGTCCATCGTCTAATAAAGTTCTAAGTACTACTTTCTTTCCTTGGTGCTCAAAACGCAACTCCATTTTATCTAAGTTAAAAGTGAACTCATGAAGAGACTTCATACAGGACATGCCAAGAATGACATCATAATCTTCCATGTTGACTACATAAAATTTTGAGGCCCTCATATAACTTTGAGGCCCTCGTGCCCCTTAGTTTGAGGCCAATATAACTTTGAAGCCCTCATGCCCCTTAGTTTGAGACCCTGTCTTCTTGACCAGTCTCTCTGAGATAAAATTATGGGTAGCCCCTGTGTCCACCAATGTAATAATTTGCTGCCCCTGGATTACACTTCTCGCCCTAACGGTTATTGCTTTCTCATCACCTGAAAGACGTGCAATAGTTTTTCCACCACCTGACTCCTCTCTTGTGGTATTTTCCTCATCGCTGCCCTCTGAATCAGATTGTTGTTCTACATCCTCTGATGTTGACTCCTCAATTGAAAAATACTCAATTTGTGTTGCCTTTGCTTTTACTGAACATTTGTGTGAAGGATCCAAAGGCTCTTTGCAATGAAAACATAGTTTCCTCCTCCTAAGGTCATTTAATTGCTCGATGTCCAACCTTTTTGTTTCATTTTTAGGCTGAGAATCTTTCTGGAAATGTTTCTTATCTTTATCGTTCTTGGATGGAAAACCCTTTGAATGATACATGTCTTTTTATGATGAGGGTTCCATGTCTCTAGCCTTCTTATAGGCTTCCTGTAATGTGGCGGGATTGAGGCCCTTAATCTATGCCTTTAGAGGTTCTGCAAGCCCATCCATGAACAACACTAACAACCTCCTCTATGAAATATTTGTAACCAATATTGATAGTCTTTGAAACTCCAATATGAAGGTATCAACTGAGCCCCACTGTTTAAGTTGAGCTAACTCTTTAAAGTGCAATTTTGGGTCCTTGTCAAAACGCTGAATCAAACTCTCAGTGAACTCAACGTACGAAGTAATCTGATCAAGGCCCATAGTGACCATGCCATGATGCCACCACTCGTGTGCTAAGCCATCCAGATGTAACGCTACAAATTTAATGGCCTCCACTTCTGGCATTGGGTTTAACTGAAAATAAGTATCAACCTTCTATGCCCATGCTCTGGCAATAGTCTTCCTTGAACTGTCATAGTATGGTAATGTGAGCTTGCTCACTTTCTTCTATAGATCACTATGTTGTCCCCTACCACATGTGTGAGGCAAATGCTTCATCCTAACATCCATATATTCTCTGAAAGAGATAGCTGCCCGAAATTCTCCTCCATCTTCCCAATCTCTCTGAAACTATGCCTGTAATTCCATAATCTGAGGCTCCTTCTCTGGTTGTACTAGAACTTTAGGGGGAAAGTGGGTATAAGAGGCCTCGAACACATTGTCCTCTCTAGTCTAGCTGCATGGCCAAAATTATCAGCCATCCATCCACCTCCATTTCCTTCATCCTGTCCATGATGCCCTTCATCATTTCCAACATTATTTTCTCCATTGTTTCCACCGTTATTTCCTCCATTGTTATTCACATTGATTCCCATCTGTCTAACCATCATTTGCATCATAAGATCCATGCGTTGGTTTTGTTCCTAGATTCTTTGTTCGGCCTGTCGCTGCCCCAGCTGTATGGCCTCTAGCAAATTAAATAATCTTTCTTCTCCTACATCCTGTCTTTCACCCATATTGTTTGTTTCCTATTCACCTATACCAATATGAACTTCTGGATTTCTTTGTTCTTCCTATCCTGTATTCAGTAAGGCCCTGTTTCTTCGTGTATTATAATGATGTGCTAATAGTTGTACACTCAAATCAGGCATTTCACTACTAGTTCATTCTGTATTGTGCCCACCAGGATGGAAAGATACACTGCTCTAATACCACTGTAAAGGGCCGCCCTTGGTGACACAATTTTTTGAATATTCTGATTTTATGTTTGGTTTGAGTTTTGCAGTTGCTTGGATAAGATTTAGAGTGAAATGATAGACACAAATATAGCACTAATAGTGATATTCCAACTTACTAGTTTATTAACAACAATATAAAGCCAATCACATCTACTTATTCAAATACCACAGTCATGATAAATATTAGCAGCAAACCCTCACTAAATTTCTTCAAACAAATGTAAAACATTACAATGTTTAGGTACCCCAAACGCTGCTCCAGGTATGGTATTGTTTATTGAGTCCAATAACAGCATTCAAAACCCCTTGTTTTGCATTACAGCTCTGTAAGATAGAACTCTAGGCATGTATGATTCCTTTGTAATGTCCCCTTTTTCGTGAGTGTCATCTTTTAGAGGATTGACCTTTTTCCTGACCCTCATAGGCTAATGGAGTTGTTCAGAGGGTCCAGTTGGTAGAGTTGGAGGCCAATTCCTACTCCAGAGGTCAAGGATGTTCAGGATTGCTCTTAGTTTGAGTCAGACCGGCACACTTACTATTTATAGTAAGTGTATATTTTGGGTAAGTCAGAGTTTCTATCTTTAGCAGGGCACCTGGATTTTGCTAGCAATAGGGAGTTGTGGTGACATTAACGGAGCTTCCAGTTTGGGACTTACTATTTATAGCAAGTCAAATTATGGTCAGAGCTATTTTTGACAAAGGCCCCTGGACTCATGGTATGCACAGTGATTAACTCATTCGTCAATTGGCTCAGTTTCAGGGACTTACTATTTATGGTAAGTTAGTGGATGTTAGAGAGGGACCCTTACTATTTTTAGTAAGGCAATTGCATGTGCAATGGAAACATTGGTTGACCTCCAGGTTCAGTCGAAATAGAGAGATAATGAGTATATGATGAGATATTAAAATTTTAATGGCATTAATGATTATTTATTAATGGTTATATTATAAAGTTATTAATTAACTTTATAAAGTTATCAAGTTTTTGGGGCCAAGGACATCATTAATATGCATTAAATATATCGTTAAAAGTGGGCGCCTAAATCGAGGATATAATTTTATATTATAAAGTCAATTGTGCATCAAAAGGCAAATGTATTTAAGTCGTTAAAGAGACTTATTGAAAAAAAGCTACTTGGATCGAATTTATGGAAGAATATTTATAAAGTCAATTCAAAGTTATTTTATAAGTTATTAATGTGACTTGTTGAAGCCTCAAAAATCGAGCCTCATGAAAGAATTATTAAAAGGCCAAAGTGAAAACGGATCCATTATGCATTTGATAATTGTGAATTTTTGAGAAGTGTTTGAGACAAGGGTTTACAGAAGGAAGGGCTTGAGAAAATGGGAATTTCTTCAGATAGTGTGCACTTTGAATTGGTGAAACAATCTAGTGAATTGTGCTAGAGGGTGGTTCAATTCAGAGTCACTAATGTGCTTCAAATTGTGATCAAATTGAGTGGAAGTTTTCAGCGTTTTATTTCAGCAATTGTTTGCAAGACTGGAGGACGATTTTGAATGCAGATCGCAGCCCCTTTGAGGCCTGCGTTTGGAATTATAGACAACCGCCAACCATCTACAGACATCGGACAAGGTTTAGAGGGCTTTGCAAATAATTTAGAGAGGTTACTTAGCAAATTCAAGGTGGTGTGATTTGATGCCAGGTTCCTAATTAGCTGCAATTTGATTTCAGAATTTAATAAATAATTTCCTCTTGCATTGTACATGATTTCACTTAATAATAAAAGCATCCGGTTCAATGCTTTGGAAATTAGTTTCAGAATTTCTTTTATGCAAAGCTATTATCTTGTCTGGCAACACTTTTCAAAAATTCAAGGAATTGCATATTCATTTCAAGAAACCCATCATATATATCATTTGCATAGCAAATCAATGGTTTGGAAGAGTTAGAGCCCATAGGGGTTCTTACATCCTTCTAGTGAATAGTCAAATTGTACGGCTCCCTGTCAACAGCACAATCAGACTTGTGAGTCCCAGTCTAAGGTGGTAGCAAACTGATATAAATTTATTTCTGATGATTGTAGTCTTTGTGGCCTATGTTATGGATTCCCAAACTTGTACAACAGTTGCAGACCACCCTCCAAGTGGTATTGTTCAATCTTTGGTTCAAACTCAGTCTTATAAAGTTGGTAATAACCTTCCCAGCTAATGTAAAGTATCTTCAACAACAGCAGTTCGATCAAAGCAAGATAACCAGAAATGCAACACCAAACTCTCCTTTCAAACCCCTTTCCTAGCAACTGGATATTGGCGAATGAGATAATAGATATCTCAAGCAGTATGATTTACCTTGGAAGCACCCAACAATCCTCCTGACTGTATCTTTCAACAACGAAGAAGGATTTTGTCCTCCAAACCCTTGAGAGAAATTCTCCAAACACTTTCATCAATTTCATATATTTTCCAAGCATGCTAAAAGAGAGCTCTTCATTCTTTTTTTATATTGTTCTCACATGAGCTCTCACACTTGTTTCGTCAATGTGAGATGAAAACATAACACTTTTGTCTTTCCCTATTTTTTCAGGATTTGCTTTTTTCCTCTCATTTTCTCGCAGCTCCTATTTTTTGGCGACCCCTATTTTTTCGCAGCTCCTATTTTTCCGCAGCTCCTATTTTTTTGCAACTACTTTTTCCTTTAATCTTTCCCACTTAAATGAACAAAATGTCCTTTTAGTAATAAAGTGACTTATATTAATATGTACTTTAATTTAATAGTCACTTTATTAATAAACTATTTAATCTTTAGGCATTAAAATAAATAATCAATTGGACTCAGAAAACCGTGTGCGATAGTTCGTTGGAAAGGTCTCAGCAAGACGCTCCAAGTCCACTACTAAAATGCCAAAAATATTGAACCCTGCTGACTTACTATAAATAGCAAGTATTTGGAAACCTTGCTGGATCAACTCCAACTGGCCTGAAATTGGAATTGCCTAGGCCAAATCTCCCTCGGATCCCTATAAAGTCCTGGTTAGCCCACGGGACCAAAGCAAAATGGACTGACGACACATCATTAATTAATAGGCTAGAAAGGGGACATTACAGTTTGTACTTGCAGCTAGTTTACAGAAAAAAAAAAAATAGCAGCAATGACAGTAGCAAGGGCAAAGAAATTTAAATTCAGCAAAGAGGCCATGGTCATATTATTGGGTGGTTCTTATACGACTGGGAATTATTCTAAAAGTGGGAAGTGTGGGAATGTTGAAAGGATTGTGAGTTCAAATAATTTATTCAAATGCCCTTTCAACTCCTCAAAATGTATGAAAAGGGATCATTTAATCCTTAAAATGGTCCTTTAACAATTTGCAAAGCCATCGACAAACCAAAATTAAACTAGGAAGAAATAGAGTATGGCTATGTTATTTGTGCAACAAGGATTATAGGTGCAGGTAAACAAGGCTTTACTCTCATCTTTTGTGCTTAAGTGGACAAGGAATAAAAAGTTGTGAAAAAATAACCCTAGTTGCAAACACCACAATGACTATACTGTATATGGTGGATGTTGAGATCAAAGGTTTAAAGGTCCATATGTTGCAAAGAATGTTCCATATGCAATCAAATGAAGTGGTTGAGTCTTCTATTGCCAATTTTGTATTTTCACATGCCATACCATTTCATATAGTACATTCTTCCTATTTCAAACAAATGCTCAAAAATACAATTGTTGTTGGTCCCTTATTTGCCACTCTATGAAACATAAACCATTCATTACCCTACTTGAAAAAGAGTATTCTAAGGTGAATGTGGTGATAGAGAAAATGAGGCAAATTTCGATAAAAGAGAATTGCTCTATAATCATGAATGGATCGACTAATATTAGACATCAACTATTTGTGAATATCATTGTCACATGTTTAATTGGCTCTTATTTTATTGCAGCTATTGAGAAAATAGAGCCAAATACAATCAAAGACTTAATGCAATCCTCTCAAAAACTATAACACCACCACCTACATACTATTGCATTATAACACTCAAATAGAGCAAAATGTTTGCCAAACCACATATTGGAGCATCCCATACAATTCCAATGGTCGATATATCCTTACCATGTGCAAAAATGTCCCTCCAACCTCCTTCCCACCGAAGGGTTTAGAGTTGCCACCTCCAAAACAGCTATCAAAGTACCTCCATTAATTGTACTACTACATGCCCCTTATTAGGCCAGAATATACAAATATATAATTTATTTTATAACATTATAATTTTATTAATAATATATATTCAAGTTATTAAACTTAAATACTAATAAAAATACTTTATACACCTAAAAAAATTAATAATAATTGATATTAAGCATTATATTTTATTATATAGTATGATATCAAACAAAATTAACTTTTATTTTATTATGATATCAAACAAAATTTACTAGATGGCCAAAACCCTAATAAAATAAGAACCCCATTATTATAGCATTAGTCATGACAAGAGCTAGAAACAAAATAAAGACAAACGTTGTGCCAACCAGTATATACTATATCCTTCAATTATAATGTAAAAAACAAACAAGATCCTAAAAACCTAACACTTGACCTATAAATGGAATATACAAAGCCAGCAAAACCCTCAATAAACTTAAACCCTACAATTATGATTCACAAACATTAATTAGATGGCAAAGAGACTTAACTCCATGTAGCTAACAATTAACATGAAAAATGAATATCAGCAAACATTGACAAAGGCTTTCAAAACAAGGTAAAATGACTTCAAACTAAAGAAACAAAACCATGTAAAACCCTAGCTAGACCAAAAAAGAAAGTCAAAGTCAAAATGAAAAAGAAATAATCAAAAATTGTTAGAACTTTATGACATGGGATTTCAACATTTTTATCACAATTAATCACAATTTTTTTTTGTAATTTTGGCTAATATGCTCCTAAGTATCATTAGACTCCAACTAATGTTGGAACATTGATCTCAAAGATGCCACGCAAAATGATGAAGAAGAGGCATAATAGACAATAATACCATCAAGATGACACAAGATGTACCCCAGGGAAACCCTAAAGAAGGAAAAATCCAGCCACCAAAAGCATCCACACTCAATGTATTATCTTATGAACAGAGATTACAATACATATGCATTCCAAAACATCAAGCTTTCTACACGCATTCTATGCAAACAAACAAATGAGAACCATGTGACCATAGAACGAGTCTTTTTTTGATGTCTTGTTTTACTTAAAGCAAACAACCTATAATAATTATTGAATTTTCCCTATTTCCAATTAAAAATAGAGATCAAAATTTGTAAGTACAACAAAAGGATTGAATTGATTCGAACAAAAGAAGCACAATTCATTAAAAGGCATAAGAAATCGAGTACAAAATCACAATCACAAATTGTATATAAATATGCAAACAAAGCCTACAAATCCAACAAAGTAATTCTATCTACCCAAGCACAAAATTACAAATACAAGATCTCTAATAAGACATTTGAACAACAATTTTAGCAACAACTAAGCACAAAATCTTATTAGAAAACTAGGTGCAAAGGCAACTTGTTAATAATGGTTTACAAAATATTGCATGAAAATTCATAAAAAGATAACTAATACTTCTACGCTTAGAATAGTTTGCTTGCACACAAAACAAGCTTACCATACAATTTTGTCTACACAAACTAGACCTTAAATCAAAAAATCTTCAAATAGATTTTCAATAAATATAAAATTGACTAAGAATAGACCTTCTAGAATATCATCTAAAAATAATTGCTAAAAAATAGATTTCTCGAGATAACATTCTCTTAAAAAATAATGAAGACGAAAAAAGCACATTCTATATATAGCTAAAGCTAAAAAATAGCACATTGTATATATATAGCTAAAGCTAAACATAGCCAATCTTGGCCATTGGCTCTAACAAAGACTCTAGCAAAGCTCTTTATGTCCTGGCACTAGGAAATCCTAAGAAGAAGTCTCAAAACCTTGAAGACCAATCTTGGTGTTTCAAATCTAAAATGCCTTTTTTTTTTACCAAACCTCAATTGAAAGTTGAACATAGAATTAACATCCATCCTTTAGTTGACAACCTTCACAAGATTTCCTTTAAGCACCTTTAATGAGAATGAAAGGAATAGTAATTTTTCAGCATCTGCTTTCCAAACTATCATTGCCTTTTGCTTAATCAATGAACTTGGTGTCAAAAAACCTTAGTACCTAGCAAGTTATAAATATTACATTCTTTGATGATTGCCACTATATTACAAGTTCAGATATCAGTTGAAACTGCTCTTAACAACTTGCCAATTGTGCTTTTAAAACTTGTTAATATCTACTATTTGAGCAATGAAAATCTCTTGAAATCCCAAAGTGGTCATTGCTGGTATCTTTACTTAAAATCAATCACAAACACCCTACCTAGAAAAATTAAAAAAGATTGTGGAAGATTCATAAAGACGACTTGAAGGGCTGGGGGCCTAGCTCGATTGGCGAGAACTTCTTGTGGTAAAGCACAAGGTCACGAGGTCTAGTCTCCCCCCAGCCCACATGGTAGCGGAGGACGTTGTGCACGAGCATCACTGGTCACGTTAAAAAGTTTACCAGACGCACTGCAATTTATAGGGGGTGTTATACCCAAACCCAATTTCTATAATCTAATATATATAAAAAAACAGAGACAACTTGAAATGAACAACTAATCAACGATGATAAAACTTGACACAAGGTTGACCCGTTAATGGGAATAGGAGGGTGCAACCTTCGGCCCGGTTTGAACCTGGACAATTGAGTAACTGGCAACCCCCATCCCCCGGATGGGTCAAAATAAACTTTGATGGCGCCTCACGTGGCAACCCGGGAATCTCAGGGATAGGGTATGTGGCCCGAGATAACAAGGGTGAGATTTTGGCCTTAGGAGCCAAAAGGCTGCGAAATGGGACTAATAATGTGGCCGAATGTTTAGCGGCAGTGGAGGCCGTCCTAATGGCAAGAAGATTACAGATTAGAAGAATCCACCTGGGAGGGGACTCTCTCCTAGTGACAAATGGGGTTGCGAAAGGCCAAATGGATACCTGGTATTTGAATAGACACATCAGGCGAATCAGGAACTTGGTAAGAGAATTCGAAGACTTCAAAGTCTCGCAGGTGCCCAGGGCAGCAAATGAATTGGTGGATAAAATGTCAAATATTGGAGCCAATGGCTCTTGAAAACAAGTTTGAATTATTTGAAGATTACAGACTTGAAGCCTAGAGGTCACTCAAACAACCAAAATTGGAAACCTTGGTGGCGGACTGATGAATCTTGCAAAAGCTGTGGAACAAAGTGTCATGCCATCACCCACGTGGCAGCTTCGCACGCTCTGAAGAATGGAAATGATGCTAAGTAGGATGAGTGTGAACAAAATCTTTGTGAATCTCACAAATTGAGATCTCCCATCAAAGGAAGGCTGGGATAGTACAGGGAGATTAATGAGAAATGATGGAAGGACGACGGCATGATGAAAGCATCCCCGGCGTCTAGAGTCTTCTAAAGCAAGTTTAAAAACCACCCACGACGAAGGTAATATGCAATTTGTGTATCGGCAGAAACCACTAGTTAAAATGGAAGCTAATTTCTCCCTTTCCACTGATGGCCAAATCCCTGCTTTCGAAGGACCCATCACTATGAACAGATTGAGCCACATTTTCATGGAGGATGGGGAAAATTTCTGGTCTGCAATTAGGGAGATATTCGGGGAGCATTTTCTGGAGTCTGGGTGGAGACCACGAACAAACTTGGATATTTCATCCTTGTTTGTGGGCCTCGGACTCATGGTTGCCAAGTCGAAAGAGGAGTTGCGGCGGGTGGTCCGGCAATGTTTGGCTATTAAATGGGCGGATGGAGTGGAGGATATCATTCAATGGGCGGAGGTAGGGCTGGGGTTGAGGATGGGTGATGCTCCGTTCCGAATGGTAGGCCATGGTAGCAAAGGCCTACAGACCCTAGTTCTATGGTCGACTGCTTGCCCTGAGGATATACACCTAGCACGAGCCTTGAGCGGGTGGAAAGAACTGGTGGTAGCCCTGGACAAGAGAAAGCTGGAGGATAAGGAGATGTTGGAGGCCGAGCTCGCGAGGGACCAAAAAAAGAAGCAGACACCCATCAAGTCTGCAGCGCCTGTCGGAGAGGACGGGCGGCCACAAACCCGACGCCAGATGCCAGCAACCAGAAAAGTGGAAATCGACAAAGCTGCCTGAAAGGCTACAGAAGAGGAGAATGCTGGAATCAGCAGGAGGGCCAAGGCAAGGAGCAACGTCGAGGCACTGGTGGAAGATGGTAGCGCGTTTGGCAATTTTACCAAAGAATAGGCTGCCAAGTGGTTCAGCTAGTGGGTCCATGGTTTCTTTTTGTTTTTTCTGTTGATAGAAAAACTTTCGGTTTGGTATTTTGGATCTTTTTTTTGTTTGTTACTGCATAGCCGATCCTAGGTGATGAAAGCACAATGCAATGTTGATACATTTTGTGCATTTTGTATCCGACAGCCAATGATGGCAAATGTAATCTTCTTACTTATCAATGAAATCTAAAATATTACCAATCAAAAAAAAAAAAACTTGACACAAGGTTCATGTTTGTGTTCGGCAATGATAAAATTCAAACAAGATTATTTCAACTAATACAAATCTGCAGTTTTTTAAATCAAATAATAAATAATATTTTAAATTTATTATTTAAAATATGTAATATTTAAATATAAATAAGCTTAAACTATTAATTTAAATATATTAAATATTAAGAATTAAAAATTTAAATAAAACATCTTAAAATATGAAATGTAAATATTAAAAAAAGAATTGAAACATTTCAAAATCGAATGTATTAATTTATAAAAAGCAAAAACTAAAATAAAGATAAAAGTCACGAAACCCAAAACGGAAAAACAAAACCTTAAAAAAGAATGACCGATGAAAGCAATTTGAACTCTAAAAAAAATTAAAAATCAATGTCAATTTCGAGTATGATGAGCTTCCATACTGCACAATGCACACCTTTGTTGAAGTCACCGCTCAACAAAATGGTCCAAAATTGACTGCAACAACAAGCAGCTTCCCTCACCATTAGCACATTGCACAATGCATAAGACAATCAATGAAGAAAACTTCCCGGTTGCAGAGTCATAAAACAAAGACAGAGTCTGAACTAGCACTCAAAATCTCACAATGTGTTTTTTCATGTCCCAAATATTATACTATAGAAAAAAACTGAAAAATTCTATTGCACTCATTTTTTTAAATACGTTTTTAGTAAAAAGCCCTAACCCTTTTTCATACAATTTTTTAGACAAATTCCAACAATTTTATTTCATTTTTAAAAAGTTCACCAAATTTCAAATTTATGGAATAAATTCAGCAAACTTGTGCCATAGGATAAAAATGCAATGTTGAAGACTCTAAGCTGACACTATTGCTGTTAATCAAACACTCAGCTACAAACATTATAAGGAATAAAGATCTTGACTCCCCTCAACATGGTGCACGTCTTATAATAGGACTGCATATTATGACTTGGAAACTTGTTTCACACTCTCTGCAGTGCACGTTGGTTTACTAAAATAGAAGTGTTTGATTGAAACTTTATAATGAGCCTTAGCAGAATACATGCTCATGCACTTCATTGCTGATTTCCATTGAGGTCTGTTTCTGCCTTATGTAGCATGCACCAATACGTTGTTCGTCTAATTGAACAATTTTTATATGCAACCAATCTAAGAAGACATGGAATGAACCCTTCAACTTTCCACTCCATGCAAATCACTCTACAATTTCTTCAATAATCTAGATAGTGTCTTTGATCTCTCATTTGCGAACCATCAAACACTTGGCTCATGGTGTATAAGTTTTCTCCAATGATCCTTTCAAGTGTCATACAAGGCATAGAAAAAATGTATTGTGTTACTTTCACTGTGAATAACAGCATCAAATCGTAGTGGTGAGGATTTGTGCATGATTGACACCATGTGGATAGCATCAAAATGTA
This sequence comes from Thuja plicata, assembly GCA_018584345.1. Taxonomy (NCBI): domain Eukaryota; kingdom Viridiplantae; phylum Streptophyta; class Pinopsida; order Cupressales; family Cupressaceae; genus Thuja; species Thuja plicata. The sequence continues at coordinate 1,234,875 of MU226222.1, forward strand.
GTGGTTAATTTATTAAAGATGTTCAAAATTCAAATTCCAACACATCACCCATTTTCAACTAGGCCAACCAATAACAACTCCCAAGTTCATACCCAGCAGGACCAAAAACAAGTCAACAACAATATCAACATTCCATACAAGTTGATCACACCATCACAAGACTAAAATTCATCATAATGAAACCAAATTCTAAATGACAACTTTGATTTGTTGTATGCAAAAATAGCATATACACGAGGCCTTTCCATCCAGTTAATGAAGACAAAAAGTAAGCATGACAATATATGTATCAGTATAAAAAACTATATGCAAAAGGAGAGGCAAAACATGTAGAGATGCAGTCCCAAGCAAATATTTGAACTACTATCATTGGTGTTGCCTATGATCAAAAAGTTAATATAACTGCCCTAAAAGATTCATGCTGCAATAAAACACAATTAACAAAAGTTAATCCCTAATGAAATTCAATACCTAGATGACTGACCTCAGCCACAGCTGTAAAAAGGTAAAGTACAATGTCAAAGTTGTCTAAACATGTCATTTAGTAATTCTGTTCATGTCATATCTCTCTTACCATTGAGTAAAGTTTCAAGTGCATCAATATTTACTGCAATTTTATTGCCCACATATTTCTATGCTATCAATATTAACTTTTGTAGGCTTCACAGGCATTAAAGAAAATAAAAGTGCTCAACGTAATACAAGACAAACCATGTTATGTAGAACCATGTCCAAACCCTCTTCAGGTGATATTGGGGGCAATATTGGCTGGCCCTTTTCAAAAAATAACATAGGTGATTTCACTGGGTCAAATTTTGCTGGCGCCCACCACCTGGACATTTTAACATAAAAATGAGTAACACTGATACAGTTTCATCATCATCCCTTAATAACTACCTCATTACTAATTTGTATTTTCAAGGTATGGTAAAATTTTGTCAGGACCTTAAAGGGATCATTCCCCTGAAATCAATACAACTAGAAAAGGCAATATTAAAATATATACACTCAACAAAAACTCAAATTCAACCAAAAATATACAGCACACAAATTATGGAAGCTTTGTAGCAGGTTAATAGAAGCTTTCAGAATCCTTTCAATTAATTTCCAATGGTAATCGGGAACTCAAATAAACTGACAGAAAACAAGAATTCCCTACACTGCAGATAACATAAATATTACAACCTTATCCCAAAAACTTCCAGTCAGTCACATAAACATTTGCAATGAAAGCAACATAATTTTGATTGTAGACTTAATAAACATCCTTCCTATTGGTGCTTGTGTTTCTAAAGAAACCTTTCATCGGGATAATACAATTAACTAACAACATTCTGTATTCAAAGTTAGATCATGTGAATCACATTAATTCTAAGAGATGGTTGAAAACAAATGAGACACACAACTTAATGCATATCAAACCAAGTCCACAGCACCCAAAAAAGATAATATGGAATTCCTTATATAAACAATGAATCATTATACCGGAAAAAAGTAAATTATAGGTATACAAAAGGACATGATGCTTTAAACTTTAAAGAAAACCAGAATTCAAAATTAACTCTTATGAAAAATAGATTGGGAAAAAAGTCATAGTATTCCAATCCTCTGATCATTGCATTCCATGAGATGACATCTCTTTGAGGCATTCTGGCAAACAGTTATCAGTCATCACCTGTAGGTGAACATTTTTAAAGCATTCTGTTGAACAATTAACAATTTAGCCTATGTTCTCATATTTTGCATGTTGCGTTCATTATAACAGCTGCAATGCTGCAATTACAGAATTTTACTAGATTCCTCTACTTATGCTTTTATGAATCACCATAGAGGATGCTGGCAAAGGTCATATAATTTAGCTTTACACCTGCTGGATTTTCTTGAAATCTTCTCAAGCCTTTTGAACAAATCCATTATGTACATTTACTGCAATCATTGTATTCTAAATTTCTATGAGACAACATCCCTTTGAGGCACTATATAAAATAATTAAACAATCCATATGCCTTGACAATGTTTCTACATTTCGTATATGTTTTAATAAGCATATTTTGAAAAGTTGTGCTTTTGAGAAATTCAAATTGCCTGTAAGCGATAGAAGAGTGGACTCTTTTCTTTTAGAAAGCACATTCTTGGCGATGCAGGTCTGCGATAATTGAAGTTTATGTAGAAGAGTTGTCAGGAGTTTGTGTGCAGTAAGCAAATTGTGCAGTGACTCCTTCAACCAGCCCTCTCTACATAATGACATGAGAGGAGCAATGGATGGGCATTTTATGATTGTAATTGGAGTGTAGAAAATGTGCAGTGTTATTCAGCCTATGTTAACAGAATTTGCTTGAAATTTTCTAAAGCTTTTTAGAAAGATTCATTTTCATGAATGCTGCAATAAACAATCCATGAAACCACATTTCTTTAAGAGTTTTATTACACAGCTTACACCCTATCTGTGTCTCCACATTGCGTATACATATCTACCGTGGCACCTGCAACTACAACATCTGTTAGAGATCTGTCTCCCTTATGCATTGACAATATTTATGCTATGATTCAGAACTTCCATTACCAGTGCAGGCAAGGAGAACACTGGCAAAGAGCTGCATAGGATTTGAATCTTGCTGTCCCTGTCTTCCGTAGTGCTGCTTGGAGTTTCTAAAGCCTTCTCAACAGATACATATTGTTCAAGCACTACAAGCTGCATTCATTGTGTTGCATGAGAACTCAGAACAGTCCATATGCACTTCATAGAATGCCATACCCTACATGTGGAGAAACCAGCTGCGGAAACAAAGGAAAATCTTGCAAGATTTCAAAAACATTGTACATATTAACATAAATCCACACACACTTGTCTCTCCCTTTATGTTTTGGCATGTACACTTGACAGAGATGAGAAGGGTGGAGACAAGATGTCTTTAAAGTTTCCAAATGTGCATGTATAATGCAAACCTTTCATTCCCATTTTTATTAAAGTGTTTGCGGAGTTGGAATGGGTGAACACTTAATGTGAAAGTGCAAGGTGAGTTTGCAAGTTTGCCTGTATGTGCACCAAGTCTGCGCTTCCACTTTTTGTTTTTTAGTATGGAACTCTGGAATGGAGGTACAATTGCATTTTGCGATTTCCACGTAGTTGCATGTTGAGTATGCCCTTTTTCATCAATTTAATGCAGTGAAAGCGAGAAACAACCACCATTTTGCAATTTCATGTACATGTAAAATAAGTCTCCACACTGAATATTTGTGAGTGATAAGATAGAATCAATATTTGAAAACTCGTGCATAATAAGTATATTGCTTTTTACAAAGATTCAAGGCGCAGGTGGGCAATTTTATATGAATTGCTGAATTGTAAGTCCGCTTCCCCAGACATAACATATAATGAACTTTAGAATTATGTTTGTATTGTATTACGGAAATAGGAGTATATGTCACAATTTACATGTTAATGTTTCAAGATGCAGGATGGGTCCATGGGTCAGCAAGTGCATTTAACATGGAATGCAGTGAGTGAAATGCAAGTAAATGTATGCAGTTAGCCAAAGTTAACATTCACATTTGTATTATTATTCCCACATATAAGTCTATCTTGTGAGATGGCAAAAGGCAGAGGTAAGGACTCAATGAGAAAAAAATTTAATCTTGCAACATAATCCTGCAACGTCAAAAAGAAGATAAATAACAAGAAGAGAAGAAGAAATGACTATGCATTGTGCAAGTATTGAGAACATGCATGCATGTCGACGAAGACTCACACATTTATACCATTCAAAATTTTAACATGACTTGCACTTTCATGAATTATAAATGTAAATGTAAAGTTCTAGTTCTCCACTTATTGATATCCAAGAACTTTACGACCATTTTTTTGCAAGGATGAACACTAGGAATATGCTTACATATTGCAAATTTCTCCACTGTATGAGCAATTAAAATTTTGGCAACATAATGACACATCTAGTGTACAATCTTTTACAACCCGACTTGAACAATTTTCGACACTTTCAGACAATCAAGTACAACTCCAAATCACTCGCAACTCTGACTGACAATTAACAATCTTCAACTCAGTCAAGCTCAAATGATGAGGAACTTTCACAAACGACTTAAGATACCAATGCAGCTTTCAAGAAAGCAACTCGATTGATGCATGTTGACTTGCAAAATGCAAAAGGTTCAAAATTTACCATGGTCAAAACAGGGATAACAGATGGGTCTGCACTTTCAAAACCTCATTATGACACCCATATTTGGTTATGGTAACAGCCACTTTTCTTCCCCGTGCATATTGATATAGAAATATGTAAAACCCGACCTACATTGAGGAGGATATTAGTTCATAGTCTTTCTTTAACAAGCACTTACTTTGGTAGTCTCTAATGTTGCTTTCGAAGAGACACCCTTCGCAACAGGGGATTGGGACTAAAGGATCTTTTCTATCAATTAAATGATCGGTGACCATGGTTAGAACTAAAAGATAAGTGATGTCAATTCTAATATGTTGATTATATAAAGAATTATAAAGCTTATTCCTGGTGTTTTGCTTTACAAATCGTATGCCAAACTGCCTGTTTTCTAGTGAAAAAATTGGAACTACAAAATCGACAGACCTTCCCTGATACATTCAGTGGGATGCTTGCCTATGTCATCAGATTCCATGTGCAAGGAGTTTTAACCAGCAGTTGACTGATGAGAGAACAGCAAAAAAAAGCTAATTTAAGAGATAAGGAAACAAGCCAATCAGCTTGAGCTAGTTTAGCTACAGAGACTACAGAAGATTAGGTGGAGAAGAAAGAAATAAGAGTTAAAAGCCAAACTACTTAAGCTATTTGAGGTAACACAAACGACATTTAGAACATGTATCAAAATGCAAAAATAGAACAGTGAATCTAGTTACTTGATCCAAATAATTCAGTAATTGCAGCAGAGTCTCAGGCTATGTCAGCATGCTCCAGAAATAGCACAATCTGGAATCGGACAGCCTTCAGAATTGCTTTTGCCAAATTTTACAAAGGGTGGTCCCGATTCTGCTCCTGTTTCTCTTGCCAACAGTAGCTACTGACTAAAGAGAACTATTTGTATAACAACTTGTGCTAGTATAATTTCAATGTCAATGTGAGAGGTTACATTGTTGATTTGTTCAAATGCCTCCAAGACAGATTTTATAAATTTGGACAAGCTATGGAGTTGCAACTTTAGATGAGAAAATATCAAGATAAAACTGAATCATACAACATGCCACATCCTATAATACCATCCCAAATGAACATGCAGCATTGAAGGTACTGTAAAAATAAAGAAGTAAAATAGCAAAGCCAGAAATAGTCTATACCAGTGACCTGTGTTCAAAATCAAAACATCATGATAACTAGGAGCTTCTGCCCATGATCCATCTGGAATGTCGATATCCACTCTAAAACCTTCTTTGTATCCCAATTGCTCTAGGGCTCCACCATCAATCTTTGCAGACCACCTGGAAAATAATTTTAAAAAAACTCCAATGTCAAATGTAATAATCCAGATTCCAGTCCTAGTATATTAGCCTTATGTTGGCAATGTTGCACTTATACTAAAAAGAAGACTTATTAAATAATAGAATACAAAGGTATTGAAAGCACTTAAAATTTTCAGGATGGTTATCCACAATCCATCATCTAGACAAGGTTTCTGTTATTTGGTTGGTCAAAACAATTAACTCTACAGCTATCTACCTATACACTCTTAATCCAATTTAGAAGAAATTGATCTTCTCTGCCTATTATTATACAATGTTGAGGAAAAACAAAGTTTCAAAAATGCCTAAAGCCTCTGTAGACTTCTGGATTTCAAGATTATCCTAAAGTACAGGATAGCCCTGAAGCATACCACAAGGCATCTGCTTACGAAGTACCAAAAGGAGACCCAGTTAGACCTGAAAGTTTTTTATCATATAGTCCAAATAATAACAGTAGGATTTTGGTTCAGTAAATTATTGTGCTTCATTCTGGAATGTATCATTAATGAAGACAACTCTCAACTTTGAGGATGGAAACTTTTTAAATATGGAATATTGTATTCAATTTCTGCCCTTATTTTTTGTAGTCATTTGCAAACCTGATTAAGTTCTAATCCAGAGGCCTCTAACTATTGCAATATATAATACTTTTCTATTGTAGAGGAATTTCAGCACCATTTCATTTCCAGGGGTTCCTGGAAAGCCTGATTTTCCCTTCCCAATTCTCTATCCATTTTGCTTATCTGGAAATTATAAATTTTTATATTTCAAGAATATGAATGCTTAATGATACATTTAACCATCATGAGAGGAATCAAGAAAGAAATTATTTTAACGTCCACGAGGCTAAAAATAGCCTATGGGACAGACAGCCTCGCAAACTGATTTCTGCATTTCAGCTTTTTTCCTATTGAACGTGATGATGAGCGCCCCCAACTTCTCAACAGTCCCCTCACTGAATAAATTATCCTAAGAGTTGGCTGTCAAGATATTTACATAACTGTTCCTGTTTTCGTTGAAGGCATTACACTCTACAATGAAATGTTTTTCTGTTTCCACTTTTCCGGAAATGCAAAAAATATATACTATTTCTTCCCAAGCTTTTTTTAGTCTTTACCAACGCCCGGTTTCACAATGGAGTTGATGAGGGTTAGTTCTTAACTAAGCATTGTGAGCAAGAAAAGTTTTGGCTCTCCATGAGATATTGAACCCTATGTACGCTTTTTGATGATGATTACAAGTGGGATTAAACTCTTCAATATAATACTTTTTCTTTCTCCCTAGCCCTTCATCCTAAGTACGCTTGTGGAACTTATCCATGTTGCTTGAGGAGACTGAAATGACAGCTTGTACGGATTTGAAGCCGGTTCAAGATAAGAAGGCTTTGATGATCAAATGAGTAAGCATGTTATGACACTTATGGAAAGACCTCTGATATTAACTGTTTTTCATTGGAGATGTCAATGTACACCATTCACTATGCTGCGGAAATTCCCATTGGGGATATTACTACCTGTTCCCTACCTTGACAACAAATCATAGTTGATTTGATCTCCCATTTATCAACCCTTCACTAATGACATGTCAATGAGATGACATATATCAATGGATTATTGATGAACAAAATCAATATTCATCCTGTCCTTAATTGAAATGACTTTGTTAGTGAAAAAAATAAATCTCGAAAGTTTTCCAGGCTTTCAAATCGACAAACAAAACTTCAGTCAACAGGGCTCAAAAAGATCCTTATTTCAAACAACAAAGCATGTTTCAGAGAAATCGGATCGTATCAACCGATTATTTTTCCATAAGTTTTCAGAAAGGCTATTTGTATTTTAGGACGTTCGCTAATTTGAGCATAGGTTCACTAAATTTAGCTGACCCATAAATTTGGCAGAAATCACTAACAATGCCCCAAAATTTGGAGAATCCCCAAGTTTAACAAAACAAAAATACACTAAAACTAACCTGTTTCATAGAGGTCTGATAAAACCAATTGATTATTTTTCTGTAAGTTTTCAAAAAGCCTATTTGTATTACTATTTTAGGACCTTCAACTTGAGCAGAGAATTGCTAAATTAGCTGACCCATAAATTTAGCAAAAATCACTGATGATGCCCCAAAATTTGGTGGCCCAAGTTTAGTAAAACAGAAAATACACTGAAACTAGAAGAGAACTCCAAATCTGTCTTAGACTATAAAATCACTTCTAAATTTTACTGAGCCTTTGATTTTGTATTTATTTTAGGACAAATTAAGTTGTCTTCCCTGTTTGGTCACAACCAATATGACAGTTCTGGTAAGACTTTTAATATATTTGAAATGGTTGCAGAAGTTTTCCAACGACCAAACCAGAGAGCCAGTTGCATTGGTTATCTGGAATTTTCACACAGCTCGCAGTCATTTGTCATACTAAGCATCACTGAGCAAGCAACGAGATGGGACAGGACCTCATACAGCACACATCAATGATCCAAGAACATATCTCCATCCATTCACCCCTTATTTTAATCTGCATTCTTTTCCATGACTAGTAGCTAGATCATTTCTCAGATTGAAGTCTAAAATGTATCCTCTTCTAAAAGATGCCAAATCAAGAGTTTCAAGATGCTTTTCTTTTCTTTGAATCTTCAGTTGTGGACAATAGTTTTTGCAACAAATCTGGGCTTGCAAATGCCATTTCAAAAAGGCTTCAAGCTATATATCTAGTTCAATCTTTCCAACTTGTGCAGTCCCAAAGACAAGTGCTAGTTATGTCTACCTTAAGGATGCATGTTATGTCTCTGTCTCTCTAGATCTGTCCCTCAAAACATTTGCAAAAATAAAACAAAAAATTCAATGTCCACGAGGTCCTATTAATTTAGTTACTTTGCTATCATGTCCCATTTTTTGAATTAAAATGATTGGGAGACCCATAGCATCTTTCTTTATTTCCCATGGGCTAAGGATAAACCTAGGGAAATATAATTATATTTTAAGTTGGTTCAAGTAACTTTATTTTAAAATATTTTAAAAGGAACTTGAATATATTATTTAATAAAGTGGCTATGTAAATGAACATTATAAGGCTTTAGGAAATATTTTATTATAAAGTGTTTTTAAACACTTTTGGATGGAAAAGGGAAATTCAAATCAATATGGCCTAAAAAGAACTTATAAAAGAAAGAGATCTGCTCAAAGGAAATCATCTACTGTTTATTGAAATCAAACCCTTTTCTCACAGCTTGAGCACTTGTGTTTATTTTCTCACCCAAGGATATAATCCATTAGTTTCCGGATGGGATTGGAAGATGAAAACCCTCTTGTCCATTTAAGGTGATTCCATCTAGGGATCACATTGGTGCTGAATATTGCAATTTAATACCAGTTTCAGGTGACAAAAAGCATTTTGGAAGATTTTATTTGTGTTGAAGAATACAGACAAGTTCAAAATTTTCGTGTGAAGAATTCCTGTATATCAAACTTATAAACTCAAATGGATTTTCTGTGTCTAAATCGCTGCCTTGTGGATTCAGTCTGTACTCCTACAGCAACATGTACAACTTCAAGAGGTTGCCATATAAGTGCAAACAGTTGTACCCAATCTTTCTAGCAAACGTACAATTTATGTTATTCCCAATTGCTGCCGTGTTAAGGATTATCAATTGGTTTTGATCAACCCCTGCTCCATACAATAGTACAGCACCTTTGAGCAGGCATCTTTGTTATTTATATATTCTTAAAATTGTTTGAATGAGGGTTTGTTGATATTGTCATTATAATAGTATTTAATTAAATAATCAGCTGTGTACAACAATGAGTTTCAACTATAATTTCTGGTAATGTTTATGTTGTTCAGCATTAACAAATATATTAATATAGCACAACGGGATAAAATCTTGATACGGCAGTGCTACTGTTTAGCTTGGCTTTCTGTCCTATTATTGCAAAAGAAAACCAACTAAAAATCAGGGTTTATGAAAATATCCAAAGTGACATTACATTTGCTTGCTATACAAAAATGCTAGGAGATTTAATTTGCACAATAGCGCGTAAGGGTAAACTTCTCTTCAAAATGGAAGAAGAAGCTCCATGTAACAAAAATCTTGCTTTTGATAATATGTATAGTTTAACATATATTTCAAAAAGAAACTAAGCAGCTTCCTATCTTGTAGTTCTTCAGAAGGGTACAAGGCTTAACAGCACTTTTACTCCAGACAAGAGATTTTTATTTCTTTTCACTTAAAGCAAACAATGTATAGCAGCTAAAAAATGCTCACTCTTCAACTAAAAGCAGTGACCAAAATTGTGAGTGATAAACAAGTATTGAATTGCTTTGAACAAGCGAAACACAATTCAATAAGAGGAATTAAGAAATTAAGTACAAAACCACAACTGCCAAGTTTAAAGAAAAATAAAAAATGCAATACAAATCCTACAAATTCAACAAAGCAATTGTATCTACTCAAACACACATACACAAGATCTTATTATAAGACTTTAGAATGCGATTTTAGCAACAAAAGAGGCATTACCAAATGCCACTGTCAAATAAGTGCAAATTGCACTAATTTATAAGTATTAACAAAGTTTTGCATGAGAAATAATAAAAAGGATAATCAGAACTTCTATGCTATGAATAGTTTGCTTGCACATAAAGCAACCTTAGTATACAAATTTGTCTACAAATTTCAAACCCCACATTAGGAAATCTTCAAATGGACTTCTAATAAGAGTAACAAACCTTCTGGAAGATTATCTCAAAAATAGTCAATTTATAATTAGTCATTCTGAAAATATATTTCTCATAATATGGTTATCTTCTCAAAAATGGTGATTGCTCAAAATATTAGAGACTAAAAATAGTCAATCTAAACCCTGGCTCCTCACGATGACTTTGATGATGCAGCACTAAAGCCTTGATAAGCAATCCTGATGTCTTAAATCTGACTTCATTCCTTGAAATCTCATATAATCCACTATTCTATCCCTCAATCATCTTTGTGATGAAGACAGGTGTCAATCCTTGGACAATGGAGCTTCAAATTTTTGCTATCAAAAATCAACATGAGGCCATGGAAGAACTAAAAGAAGAAATACTATTTTCACCACATGGAGGTGTGCTTTTTGGTTTTCACTTGTGATTTTATCTTGCTTTCTCACACCCAACCCTTCTCAAGCGCACCTAGGGAACTTGAAAGGCACTTTATCTTTTAGGATTCAATTAGCAATTTGACATGAAGATGTGGAGAGGTGCATCTAAGGACATAGATGCAATTTTAACATGTTTTGAACTTGACAAAGTAACAATCACTCCTTTAGAATTGCACTCAAGCATTCATTTGCACTTTTGCCGTGTTTCGAACATTATGTGACAACAAAGTCATAGAGCATGTGATTCCATCTAGGGTGATTCCATTTAAGGTGATTCCATCTACGGTTCACTATTCTATACCTCAATCGTGTCTGTGATGAAGACGGGTGTCAATCCTTGGACAATGGAGCTTCAAATTTTTGTTATAAAAAATCAAGATGAGGCCATGGAAGATCTAAAAGAAGAAAAACTATTTTCACCACATCGAGGTGTGATTTTTGGTTTTCACTTGTAATTTTATCTTGCTTTCTCACACCCAACCCTTCTCAAGCACACCTAAGCACACCTAGGGAACTTGAAAGGCACTTTATCTTTTAGGATTCAATTGGCAACCTGACATTAAGATGTGTAGAGGTGCATCTAAGGGCATCAATGCAATTTTAACATGTTTTGAAATTGACAAAGTAACAATCACTCCTTTAGAGTTGCACTCAAGCATTCATTTTCACTTTTGTCGTGTTTCGAACATTATGTAACAACAAATCATAGAGCATGTGCTCAGCCACTCATTTCACTTTGTCACTTGATGTTGGATTCAATAGTTTGAGTGGAAAAAGAAGACTTTTGTTCTAGTTCTTCATCGACACTTGCCACTCAAATGAAAAGTGTTTTTTGGGCCACAAATGATTGTCACATTCTTATTTATCATTGACACTGCACTTTTTCACTACAACATACTTTTTCATGTTTGAAATTTCATTTAAATGAATAAGAGGTGCATGTGGTGGTCTCATTGCATTTTTGTCATTTTTGAAATTTCATTAAGTTATTTTTGTCCAACAAGCACTTTATGTTATCATTTGAAGTTGACTTGGTATAGCAGTTCCACTTTTCACACAAGGACCAAAAATGTGTCTTATGACCTACTAGCTCTTCCATCAAAAGCGCTTATTTTGACTTGTTAAGCCCCTGTCTTGACCAATCCCTTATTTCATTTGAAATTCACTCAAAAGTGACATTTCCCCTCATTGGCACACACTTAGGCAATTGAAAGACATTTTTTAGTGTTTTTTACCTCTGCATATGACATTCTATCTTTAGCACACTCCAAATTAATTCTGTACCTTTTCCCAACTAGAAATTGTCAAGTTTCTTTCCATTGTCATGATCTATCTTGAAAGCCCTAATGACCATTCCTCTGCCTTGACATTTTACTCCCTTTCCTCATATCTCAACAAACACAATTGCTTCATCTATCATGCTTGAAAAACTTCTTTCTTAAACTCTACATAGGTGTTTAGCTAAACTCAACAACGAAAATAGGAAATAAGGACTCAAATACATATTACAAGCAACAAATAACAAGTTTTATACTTCAAATTTGACTGATGAACAAGAATACAACAAAAGATTATCCAAAAAAAGAAAAATTCATCACCCTGCCTTTTCTAATACCACTATCAAAAAACAAATGGGGGATCAAAAATATTATAAGGAAGACAAACATTCATTATTGATTAAATTCAAAGTGTATTTCATATTGTTCTTGATACTACAAAGCTTCTCGCACTTCAAATTACCACAAATTTTGTTACTAACATCTAATCATTGCTAACTTAATCTCATTAAATAATCCTTTACAAATGAAAAGTTGTAAGGATACTATTTATCTGTATTACTAGTTCATCCCCAAGTGACCCTGAGTCCCGATCCGGTCCAAAACAAATTCACAGTCCAGGTCTAGTCCTTTGTAGGTTCCACTAGAGTCTCGCCCATAGCCTGTAGATTCAGCCCAAACAAACCCAGGCTGAATTTCACCTTCAATTGCACCAATCTGGCAAATTTTGGTGTTTTTTTTTGAGTTTTTCTTACTTTTTTTTAACTCCAAAATTTTCATATTGTCAATGAAAAGCAAAAATATTTTCCTCAATTGCTGAACTTATTTTCTTTCTTGCCACTGCACGGATAGAGTTGAAGATTGATCATTTAACACTCAAAGCTGGTTGTGCTATTCCTACGCATCTACAAGTGTTCATTTGTTGTCAAGGAGATTGTAGAGGAAGATTTCTTCAAAAGAGGTAGGTTTTTTTAAGTTTTTGGTTTTTTTCTTTTCCTACATGTTTTTTTTGACAATAAACTCTCTTGTTTTTCAGATTTCATTTGTTTTGATTCTTCGAATTTGTTGTTTATTGAACTTGTTATCTTAGGTATTACATGGCAACCATTTCTAACTTCATGAGCCAACCTTGCTTCAAAACAGACCCAAACTCTCTTGTTTTTCAGATTTCATTTGTTTCAATTATTCGAATTTGTTGTTTATTGAACTTGTTGTCTTAGGTATTACATGGCAACCATTTCTAACTTCGTGAGCCAACCTTGCTTCAAAACAGACCCAAACTCTCCCCTATGGAAATATGTTGAAACGGTACAATTTCCAGGTGGTGGAGTTTATGTTTAGATTTGTGGTTATTGTAAAGTTAGATATTCAAACTCATACAATCAAGTGAAAGGTCATTTGTGCAAGATCCCTCAACTAGGCATCAAATTTTGTCCAAGCACAAATGGCAATGGCATTCTTGAAAACACAAGTCTTGGCATATATTCAAGAGCAAGAAAAAGAAAACAACTCCAAGCAATAAGTAGGCCATAAATCAAATCATTCTTCAATAAAGAAAGGATCTCGAGGTATTAAGCCCCCTCCAACACCTCTTCATTTGCAACCTGTAGAAAGCCATCCATATTCATCCAAACCTGAAGAATAACCTAACCTCTATGCATAAGAGATCAAAGGGATTGTTGAAATCTGAATGATTCTAGAAAAATTGTCGATCAAGACATAGTGAGATGTGTCTACACGAATAGATTGGCATTCAATGTTCTTAGCTTACCATATTGGCAAAAAATGGTGAAATTCATTAATGAGGCTCCGAAAGGGTAGAGGGCCCAGGTGTTGAGAATGTCTATAGCACCTTATTGGATAAAGAAGTGAAATTGTAGAGGAGTTCTTGAAGTCCATAAAGGAATTTGGGTAGAAATATGGGTATTTGTTGTTTCTGATGGATGGAAAGATGCAAAAAATTACCCATTGATCAAAGTTATTGTGGTGTCCCCTAAAGGGGCAACGTTTCTAAGAGCAGTGTAAATTATAAAGGAAAGGTGAAGGATGGTGCAATTATTGTTAACATTCTTTGTCAAGCCATTGAGGGAGTGGGCCCTCAATATGTTGTGCAAGTTATAACAGACAATGTTGAAAATTGTAGGGCTGCTAGGTTATTGGTTGAGGATCGTTATTCACACATTTTTTGGACACCTTGTGTTGTTCACTCCCTCAATCTAATGCTACAAAAATTGGCACCTGTTGTGAGGTTTTCACACCATCACCCCATCGCAAATGGGGACCCCTCTTTTCACTTCAGCTGTGAGCGTAGGTGGTCATAGAGGTTTCAGCTAGCAGCAATTTCGAGTCTCCAGACCTTAGTGTGATGTTTGATGAAGTCTAGGAGGGGGTGAGAAGTCAATCCATCAAGATCTTGAAGTTGAGTCTAGCCTTGGGTAAGGCAAATGGCTAAGTATAAGGTAGTGGGCTGCCTAAGAGTATCCTCAGGGCAGGGCAGAATCCGCCTGCCCTTGAGGATAAAGTCCTCTTCATTCTTAAAATTCTGCCCCCTTCCTTAGCTTGAAATCTTGGTTGACCTCTTAGGCCCGCCTTGACATGAACACCTTAAGGTCATTAGGAGGTGACATTGGCATTATTTGAGGGTGGAGCATTGGGGAAAATGAAACTAGACCAAGGGATGTTGAAAATCAGAACTCAAATCAGACATTATCATGCCTAGCTCAGATTTAGGGATCATTAAAGCACCCTTGAGACACAATTGGGAGCCCGATTGCATTGGAAGGAGACTGGGCATATTTCAATTTGCTAAAGTGTTAAGTGTTGAGGAAAGGAAGAAATCCTTAGGAGGTGGCGGATTCCGCCACTCTCCTAGGATTTCAGTCCTTGTGGGGGGCAGATTTCCGCCTATGGATAAAGGGAGGTTGAAACTCTTAATGTTTAGTAGCTAGATCGGATTCTAACTCTCATTATTTTAACTAGGAAAATTAAAATAATGAATTAATTAATTTAATTAAGGATAATTAAAATAATGAATTAATTAATGCATTAATTATTTAATTAAGGAGAATTAAATAATATATGAATGGATGGATTAATTATTTATTTAATTGGGAGAATTAAATAAATAATCTATTGTGAGATTAATTACTTAATTGGAAATTTAAATAATTTATTATTTTAATTAGGAGAATTAAAATAATGAATTAATTAATTATTTAATTGGAGAATTAAATACTAATATATTTAATTGTGAGATTGGATGAAGTAATTATTTAATTGGAGAATTAAATAATATATTGTGACATTAAATTATTTAATTGGAGAATTAAATAATTTATTATTTAATTAGAGAATTAAATAATACAGAGATTAAATTATTTAATTGGAGAATTAAATAATTTATTTATGGTAGTTATTTTAATTGGAGAACTAAAATAATTAAAATAATATAATTTGAATTAATTAAGGGTTGGGCCCAAATTATGGCGTCAATATTGTAATTTCAAGGTCGGCCTTGGAGGCCGACCTTGCATTGTAATTGTTCTACCTCGTATATATGAGGATTTGATTATATACATACATAAGCAATTTGATCAAGCCTCTAATGCTGAAATAAAAGAGCAGCAATATCATACAAAGGTTGTGATCTTATAAGGCAAAGATCTTAATATACTTCAGCAGCAATTAACATTCATGGTGATTTCGGTCTGATTACTTCTTCCATAAGCGCTCTAATATATACTACAGTGATATCCTTGTGAAGTAATCATTCGAAATTCGCAAATTACTGCATTAATATTCATTCAGCAAATTACTGCAGATTAATATTCAAAATTCGTGTTTTCCGGGATTGATAGATTGATATTCAGATCTGTGTCCAGCGATTTGGAGATTTGCTTCATGGATCGAGGATCCTCAGCAATATCACTGTGAGTCATTGTAATTGTGATTTTGAGAGAAATTAAATGGTTTGATCTGAATGTTGGGTTTTTCCTCATAGAGGTTTCCCAGGGTAAATCTATTGTGTCATTGTCTTATTAATTTATTTATTTTTATTAATTGTCTAATGCTTTAGATCTGATCACTATAATTTAACATGGTATCAGAGCTTGGTTCGAACTATCTATAATCAGATCTAACCCCTTGTACTTGAGATCTTGTCTCTTTCCTTGTTTTCTAATGGTGACAGCTCCCAAGGTTGAAGTCAGATTGTAAAGGACTGTAAACTTTAGAGCTTGGTTTGTACTAATCTTAAGTGATCAAATTTCAGCATGGTCAGATTTGGATGAACACTTGGGAATATCTGAACGCCTTTCCTTTGGGTATTGTTATATCTTGGCCTTGTGAGCTTGTGTGATTGAAGCTTAGATCCAGATCTGATTTCACATCTCCGTTCAAGTTAAGTATCTTTTGTCTTAGACTTGAGTTTACATTAGATTAGGATATGACTTCATATGATGTGATCATTGTACGAGTTTCATTGCATGCATTCTTGATATATTTTATCTGCTTAGTCTTATGTGCTAGTTAAATAATTGCAAAGTATACAGTCTTATTATATCAATATACTTTGCTTAAAACAACTTGACTTATATCAAAGTGTGATTGAAGTAATTAATTAAAAGTTTGGAGTCATAGTATTAGAATGTTCTTTTGACCATTGATGAGAAGTAGGTTGGTTGTTAACTTCATCTGGTTGATCTATCTCCTTAGTTGGGTTGTCATTATGGTTATATTCATTACTATATTGATTCACAGTTAAATTCTAACTATCATATAAGGTAAAGCAAATAGTTGGTAGACTTATATGTTCTCAGAATCTAATATAGAACCTCTCTGGATACAATAGAGAGATCACCATGATCCTTTGGTAAGCATACTCTTCTCCTTTTTCTACTGAAAGGTATTC
>MU226222.1:1260002-1276402 GCA_018584345.1 Thuja plicata
CGCAAGCGAGTGTAATAATAATGACGCCCCTCAGCAGCTGTGTCGGTGGTGCGGCCCTGGTGACCATGAAGATGCCAATTGTCCTAAGTCTGGCGTAGGGACCAACCTACTGGATATTGAAGGAAACGCAAGGATAAAAGAAGCGGTATTGGCTCTTACCCGAGGGCAAGCGAAGGAAGCCAGGTACCCCCGTACGGAGAAACAGAGGATGCTGGAAGCAGGACTCTACAGCACAGACGCAGAACGGAACATTGTATGGCAGATGCTCCAACTGGAGGTACTAGTGAAACTCCAGGACCTCCTATACACCATGCCACATTTGGGGACAGTCCTACTGGGGACACAGGTCGGCCAAACCAACACGAAGCACACGGACACTTCCATACCCGGAGGCTCCGCAACGGATCCAATGCTACTAGCTGTCAATAATGGCAGCCACCCAGCCGTGGTGGAGATGGGCATTCTCGGCACTATCCTAACAGACACCATAATAGACGGCGGGTCCGGAGTAAACGTCCTACCCGAGGACACATGGAAAAAATTAGGGAAGCCTACCTTGTGGCCACCAACATTCAATCTGTTAGGTGCCGATCAGCGTGGGATTAAACCCCTCGGGACATTGATGGCACAACCAGTGACGGTGGGTGCACAACCATTTGTACTTGACTTCGTGGTCATTCCGCTTAAGCAGAAGGGGTATGACGCCATCCTGGAAAGAGGATGGCTAGTGGCGGCAAAGGCAAACCATAACTGGAAACGGAATACACTCTCGATGGAGAGTGGAGGCAGGAAATTTACCATTGATCTCCGAACCCAGTTGGTGAGTGAGGAACTTGCCTCTTCCTCAAAGTCAAAATCCGAAGGGGAAAACGACCCACGAGACGAAGGAAGGAACAGAATGGAACCGAATAGTGAAGGCGTGCTAAGATTGGGAGAATACGCAAAGGATGATGTAGATTCACTGAACGGTCTTTTCCACTGGCAAACAGAGGATTCCGAACTCTTCCGACCAACATGCAATGTACTAAGTATTGAGGAAGTGCCGGAAACATTTCCCTCCGAGTACGGTGAATACAACGAAGGGGATGCGAAAGTAAGCAAAGTCCCAACGCATAAATTTGATGAGCCAAACCCCATGAAGAATAAGGAGCCGTCTATCAAACCAATGAATCTGGGCAAGGAAGAGGAACCTAAGATCATTCCTGTCAGCAACGATTGGAATCTTGTGTGGAAGACGACAGCCTTCAAAATCTTTATTCTCCTTATGTGCAAGCAAGAGACCGTGGTCCTTGTAGAATTTATGGTTCCAAGCTTTTGGATCGCCATTGAAAACAGATTCGGCGACAGGGAGAGGGAACGACTGCACACTCTGTGGACTCTCGATGAACGGATATATGAAGCCAGCAACGGGACCAAATTGAAACCTTCCCCAGAGAGGATGAACCCAAGACGAGGGACAAAGCAACCGAGAGGATGGAAAAGGACTCGAGCGGTGAGGCAGGCGACCCGAGAGCCGTCCGTACGGGCGACCAGAGAAGCCTCCGGACAGGAAATTGAAAAAATACCCGTACAGCTATGCATGACCGTACGGTGAAAGAAAAAAAAAACTAGTGAAAAAATAAAAAAGAAAAAAGAAAAAGAGCACCGTACAGCTGTATGGCCGTACGACAAAAACACAATATAAAAGTATCGTACGGCACCTCAACCGTACTGCATGAACACCGCACGGCAATAAAGACAACAGTTTAAAAACGTGGCCACCGTACGGACAAAACAAAAAGTCTAAGGCACGGCATGAAAGCAAGGAATACAATACGGCCGTACGGCAAACAGAAGAAAGGGAGCCCACCACACGACACTTAACCGTACACCGTACAGCCAAGGGAAAGGAATAAAAACGTACAGTAGAACGCAGCACGCAACCATACTGCACTTAAACCCCATACGGACAGCCTACAACACATGCGGTCGTACGGCAAAGGTGGCTAAGTGTGAATTCCGTATGGCACCAGCGAGGAGGTAATGGAGACTTCCATACGGCGTTCAAGAGAGTTGAAGAGAGTTTTCATACGGGACTTCCGTACGGTAATCTTGAATTCCGTATGGCATGGGAGAAAATGTAGAAAGGACTGTACGGTAGCATGGCACACAGGATACGCAGCTACCATATGGCAACATCAACCCGTGTCCGTACGACAACAAGAAGCAAATACAAGGAGTTGAAATGCAGGCCGTATGTGTAGAAGGAGATCAATAAACAGCATCAGAGTTTTTGCATTCCGTATGGTCACAGGAACAAGGAAGGACTGGCAGCAGGGAGAAGGATATAAGAAATAAAATAAAAATAAAAATAAACGACAAATAAAAACAATGCACAGTTAATAACGTAGGGTACTGAAGGGAAGGGCATCAGCAAGTAGTGAAGAAAACGTAAGCGCCTGGCAGAAAAGAGTATGGGATTGGAAGAAAATCACAAAAATGGTGTGTTCCATAGACTTCTGTGTGGGTTTGAAGGTGCTAATTTGGTCTACGGCTCAAAGTGTCGGCTACCCGATTTTCCTTCCCTTTGATGTAGTTGATTTCAAATTCGTACTTGGCAATCAATTCCATCCACCTCCTTTGACGTGCATTCAAGTTGGGTTGAGTGAAAATGTACTTTAGGCCCTAATGGTCGGACCTAAGTTCAAAGGGTTTTCCCAGTAAATAATGTCGCCATTTTTGCAATGCATGGACTATGGCTACAAGTTCCAAGTCATGAGGGGCATAGTTAACTTCATAGTTTTTAAGTTTCCTGGACTCATAGGCAATCACCCTACCTTCCTGCATAAGTACTCCACCCAACCCTTCACCCGAGGCGTCTGTGACTACTAAAACATTGTCCCTCAAGATCCGACACCTTTAAGATTGGAGCAGTAGTTAATTTTTCTTTAAGCATTTCAAAGGCTCGCTGACATTTCTCGGTCCATTCAAACCGTTTCCCTTTTCGTTGAAGTGAGGTAATAGGGTAGGCGACTCGAGAAAAATTTAAAGCAAATTTCCTGTAGTAACCCGCTAGACCCATGAAGCTCCTAACCTCCTGTACATTCTTGGGTACTAGCCATTCTGATATTGCTTTTATCTTGGCCGGATCCACAGCTATTCCGTTCTCAGAAATAAAGTGCCCCAAGTATTTTACTTCTTTTTGGAAAGAGGCACACTTGGATAATTTCCCATACAACTTGTGTTCCCGGAGACGCTATAAAACCAAGTGGAGGTGCCTAAGATGTTCTTCCTCATTCCTGGAATAAATGAGAATATCATCTAGAAATACTAGCACGAACTTGTCCAAACAATCATGGAAGATATTGTTCATAAGGTTCATAAAAGCGGCTGAGGCATTGGTTAAACCAAAGGGTAAAACCGTGAACTCGTAATGCCATAACGAGTTCAAAATGCGGTTTTATGCTCGTCTTCCTCGTTTAGTCTCAATTGGTGATACCTTGATCTCAAATCAATTTTGGAAAAGACTGAGGCGCCTCGCATTTGGTCGAATAGATCATCGATTCGAGGCAAGGGATATTTATTTCTGATTGTTACCTTATTTAACATGCGGTAATCTATGCATAGCCGAAGGGTTCCATCCTTTTTCTTGACAAAAATCACCAGTGCTCCCCATGGTGACATGCTTGGTTTAATTAACCCTTTATTAAGCAGTTCTTGGAGTTGGGCCTTAAGTTCCATTAGCTCTACCATTGTCATCTTGTAGGGCACCTTCGAAATGGGTTCTGCTCCAGGTACAAGATCGATTGAAAAATCAAATACCCTCTTAGGAGGTAGTCCAGGTAGCTCTTCCGGAAAACATCTCGGAGGTCACATAAGGATGATTTTCTTCAAAAGTATCCTTTGAACCAGTGTTCTTCTCCCCTTCTGGTTGAGCGTAGTCCTTAACACTATACAGAAGTAGGTCCTCCACGTGCCTGACTTCCCGTAGTTCATCTATTTCTTCCATCTTGATTACGAAGAGGTGGCACCCTTTCTTCTCACTTCGTCTAAGTTGAGACACGGTCAATTGTCTTGTTCGAACTTCCTTCTGACCTTGGATAAGTACAGTATAACCTTGGTCATCTAGACATTCCACTATCTTGTTGAAGCAATCAACCTTGGCCCGATGCTGCCACAACCATTGCATACCTAGAATAATATCATAGGACCCTAGAGGTTCTACAAACAGATTTACCTCTGTTGCAAAAGTTGGAAGCTCAACCTTAGCTTCGAACAAACATTGCTCTACCTGAGCCCTAGACTGGTTTGCATACTCAACAGTCCAAGATTGAGCCATGAAGCCTGCTCTTTTGGGGAATCTACTAAGTACCTTAGGCGAAATAAAATTTTCAGTAGCTCTTGTGTCTATGAGTATAGTTATAGGGTGATCATAAAGTGTACCTACTACTTCGATGGGGGTGATCTGGTAGTCTGCCTGCCGGTTATCAACTGCCACGTGGATCCTCTTCTGGAAGGCAGGCTATTGGCTAGGGAGTGTATTCTTATGATTCGCTCCGCCCTGGGTTGTAGTGGGACACTGATTTGCATAGTGTTCGCCTCCGCAAGTAAAGCAACCACCAGGTGGACGCTTCTTGTCCGAGGTCTTTCCTTGGGTATCATTGTCCTTTTTGGAAAAGTAGCATCCTTCCAATCCTTATGGTACTCCTTCTGATTCCCCTTATGTTTCTTTTCATCTTTAAATGCAAAATCTTGCTTGTCAGGTTTCCTTTTAAATAAATGGGCGGACTGCCCCCATTTCCCTTTGTTCCGGCTCCTATCCCTAATTGAATCATCCTTTTTCAACTTTAATTCCTGCCAAACTGCCTTAGCATATGCTTCTGATGTAGTTGCCAGGGCTAACACGTCCACGGGACCTCCGATCCGGTTATTCAAACCCATTATGTATTTTCTTATTTTGAAGGTCTCGTCTGACTGCAATTGAGGCACATACTTCAATAGCCTATTAAATTTCTCGGTATATTTGTGTACTGTAAGGTCACATTGTTTGAGATCTTGAAAATCTAATAGTTTATGTTCGTAGAATAGTTCGTACAACAGTTGTGGCAACCATCTTTGTCGGAAGAGTTCCACAAACCTAGTCCAAGTGACTGAAAAGGGATGAAGTTTAAGTTCCACCTTCTTGCAATCCCACCAGTTAGCGGCCTCTCCAGTTAACTGATACGAACCCCAAACGGTTTTCTAAGTTTCCGTGTACTCCCGAAGATTGAAATATTTTTCCATCCCAGTCAACCATGCTTCGGCAACATCGCTGGGTATAGTTCCATCATACTGAGGGGGTTTCACCTTTTTCATATCTTCTGATATGACTCCCCTTGCAAGGTTCTGGTTTGGTGTATGAATCGACTCTCTATGATCAACCTGAGATTCTTCGTTCCGACTGTCCCTCACCCTAGACTATGTTTCTTCCCTGGTTTCAGTGTCATCCAAGTTCCTTATCTTCTCCTCTAAGTTGGCTAGCCGACTTTGGTTCTCTTGCATCATTAGAAGGATTTGATCTAGTTTATCTGTGGGAGTTGGGCCTGGTGGCCCTTCCTCACTCCGAGTATTCTCCTGAAGTGGTAACTGCTACTGAAAAAAAAAAGTTATTTTTTATTACCTAATTACAATAACATAGAGAGAGCTTGCAAGAAAAAAAAAAATCTACGGAATCAGAACTTTAGCATGAGAAAGACAAGTATTACAAATAAGTCACCTTGAGCATAACAAACATATAGTTTATAAAAGATTTTCTTCATTTCTATTTGTTTCAAAACAAAATTTCCCGAAGGATGTATCACACCAAAATTTGTGTTTTCAAGTACAATTCTTTACACTATGGGTCAATTTTTTTTCTTGTGTTCGGCCACCAAGGCAGCCCTAACCTCTGCTCTAATCTCGGGGGTCCATACCCATCTCTGATGTTTAATTTGTTCTAGGGCAGCTACTAGGGTCTCATGATCATGGGGTAAATCAACTTTCGAATAATCGTACTTCTTGTATAAGGCATTAGCCAGTTTAATCTGAAGTGGGTTCCGGACTCGTTTCCTTTTAGTATGAATAAGTATAGCCATCCTGTCAATAAATCCAGGGTTCCTATCAATTCCCTAACGGATTGTTAACAACCCCAGGTCCAGAGTTGAACCTGGTAGCTTGTTTGCCCGTTGGGGTAAACTTAGTATTGCACAAACATAGTACAGGAAATATAACCGCTGGGGTAAACTTAGTATTGCACAGACATAGTACAGGAAATATAACCGCTGGGGTAGACTTAATATTGCACAGACATAGTACAGGAAATATAATAAACACAGAATATATCATAGAATAATAAATACTTTCATTAATCATTCCAGACTGGCAAGTACATTTACATCATAATGATCATACAATAATATCTCCCCTATCCATCCTCCAAGAGGGTATATAAACTACCTGAAGGGCCACGACCGAAACGTCGTGACGTAACTATCTAACCTCTCAGTCACTAACGACCGAGGCTAACATAATACTTTATTAATATAATAACCCGTACATCCAAATATCCTGACATCATCCCCCCCAAAAAACAAGTCGTCTCCGACAACTTACAACAACAGGGAGATGAAATACACTACATAGAATAAGAAAATCACTGAAGAGAAGGGGCCGAGGGCGTCCCTGAAAAAGTTGAAGTGCCGCCCTCCCTATCAATGTGGCATCGTTCTTTTTCCGTCACGTCACATTCCTCCCGTGCCTGCACCAAACTTGTCTCCAAAACATACTTTGCAACTGTAGCCCGCTAACTCTTGTTCAACCAATACTGTCTCCCGAGCCAGTCTAACCCCGATAGCCACCCGTGCTACCTTCTTCGCTTCCAATGGGTACGTTGAGCCAAGTGCCGCTCTACTGCCTCCAACTGGGTGGTCAGCTCCTCCTGAGCTCTCTGTACATCCACCAAGACAATCTCACATCCAGCCAACACCTACTCCTCTGAACGCCTCAAAGCGTAGTACCCCTCTCCAAAGGCTTGCTCTAGTGCTCTCTCCACCTCCGGCAGGCAAACACTCTATGCCTGCAGCAGCTCCGGGTCTCATCAACTGGTCACACTTGCCAAAGGCTGATAACTGAACTCAATAATTCCCTCATGTCATCCCAATGCCCCAACTCACAATTGTGGTATTCCTCAAAAGGACGATGGGGGTCTAGGGGGCAACGCCCCCAGCGGGGTCGAGGGGCAGCGCCCCCGCGGGGTCCTGGGGCAGAGCATTTAGTTGTAAAATTGTTTTAGTTCCATGTCGGTACGTTGGACCATTATCGCATTATAATCACCTTATAACCTTGGGTGTCGTCATTCTAGTGTAAAACATTTCAACCTTTTGGTATGTTATCATGGATTGTTGGGGAGAGATGCTAGGTAGCGGAGTGGCGAGCTGAGTCACCCAGCTAGCTCGGAGGTAGTTTTTTGAACTGTCGGTAGTGAAGTGGGGATAGCGGCATGTCTTTGAAAAGGGAGAGTTTTTTGGGGTATTTTGGGGGAAAACAGCAGAAGGTGGTGTCGGGGGAGGAATTGGGGGAGGAATTGCTTTGTAGCTGGGCGAGAGTGGAGAGTAGAATGTCAGAGCTGGGACAGTAGGAAAGAGATAGAAGCCGTGGTGAGCTTGAGCGGATGGACTCGAACTCAGTAGTAGGCACGTTCAGCTCCCTCTACCTTTCATTCTTTCCAGTTTTAATGTTGCGTATGCATAGTTGAAAGTGAGCTTTGCAATCTTCTTGATGTTTATGCATGGTTCGGGAGTGTGCTTCCATTCTTTCCAATTTTAATGTTGCGTATGCATAGTTGAAAGTGAGCTTTTCAATCTTCTTGTTGTTTATGCATGGTTCGGGAGTGTGCTTCCATTCTTTCCAGTCTTAACGTTGTATATGCATAGTTGAAAGTGAGCTTTTCAATCTTCTTGGTTTATGCATAGTTGAGAGTGAGCTTTCATTCTTTTCCAGTCTTCTTTTCCTTCAGTTTATCTTGTTGAGTTTGTATGTTTCGGAAGTGTGATTCCATATTTCATTTTCAAGACTTCTTGGTTGAGTCTATAGTATGAGAGGGTAATAGATAACCCGATTTAGCTGGTACCGAACTTTCTATCCTTGACACAGACATAATTAATGCATGTGGCTGAAGACCAATTAGTAAATGCATTGTTGATTTAAAACATTGAATGGGTGCGTGACTACTCAGGTTGATAGACAGTTGCGGTTAATCACCTATGTCAACAGTCCAGTCACTCAACCAAGAAGTCTTGAAAATGAAATATGGAATCAGTTAAGACGCTGAAGACTGCATTAACACGAAGGCGTTTAGTAATTCCTTACCCTCGTCAGCATAGAGGAGACCCCTTTTAGGAAGACAACCCGATCACGGAAATAAGAACCTGACAAATGCTCAGGTTGGGCAGCCATGGTTATTACATAAATCCTGTACACGATTAGATAACTTCTTGAGCTCATGTGAAAGGAAACGGAATAACGTTTTTTTAAGAATTCTTAATCACTCACCACTACAAGATAATGAGTAGTTGAATCCCTAGGCATAATGGATCGGGTGAAGGACCGACTTGCATGATAGACATGTAGATTAAAACCTTGACCAAGGTGTAATACCGCTGAGTCAGTACAAGTCAGTATAAGGCACCGGATACAAACTTAGTCAGGAGTCAACCGCGTTAGTAGTAGCTATAGGGTTGGCCGATTGTGTTTGTAGGAACCTTGCACCAGTTCTGAGATTTGCTATGACCATGCTCCTACTTGCGGAGGGCCGGGCCACTTCAGCTAAAGTGCGCAGGGCAGGATCAATTGATCCATGGTTGGGTGGATAAACGCCATGATGATACATTTTCCCCCTATCGATCTATCTATCTATCTCTCTCTTATAGGATTACAACTTCATACTTCAGCAAGCATTATGTATGTATGGATCTCTTTCATCTTCTTTTATTTATGTATTCGTGCTTGGAACTTGTAGTCTTTATATAAGGAAATGGGAATTAGATGTTACTTTATTTGTTTTTGTTTGGCAAGTTAATATTACCTATAATTTAGATACATTGCTCAAGTGTTATATTCCTTAACATTGCTGTTATGATGTTCAAAACACAAAAAAAAAAAAAAAACATTGCAATCTTCTTTAGAAAACTTGTACTTTCTTTGTTTCTTGTTAAATCAATATTTTAGGATGTTACAAAATTGGAGATCAACCGAATTCAATGAAGAAATGGTCAGTTTGGGAATGAAGTGTAGGTTGGTGGAAAAGGGAGATTAAAGGAAAATTTCTCCCTAACTAGCGGATTCCGCCCTCCAGAGAGGAATCCCTTTTCCTCTCAAAAGCATAACTTCCACCCTTGTATGAGAGAACTAAAACTGATATGGGGCAAACATAATTAATTTGAGGAGAAAGCGAAATGAAAGAGTGTGACTGATTTAAGACTGGGATTTGTGAAATGAAGATTGAAGAAGGATGAGGAATTCGAATTCCTCATAATAGGCTGAATTACGCCTTGAATCTAAATGCTCAAAGCACAATTCACTTTCACCTAAAGTGCAAGATAGTCAAGTGAATAATGAGTTTAAGGTAAGTGATCAAGTTCAGTGGGCAATGTGTATTAGCAGATATCAGAGGATGATGAGGAAAATCCTCAAAGGGTGGAAGATTTCGTCACCCCAAGAGGAATTTGTCCTCTCAGGGAGGTGATTTCCGCCATTGGTGTAGGGGGCAAGCAATGAAATCTTTGGCCTCGTGAGAATTCAGCCCAGCTCCTGGACAAAATCCTTGAGCTCATAAGATCTCCGCCCTATATATGATGCTCAACCCAAGCACTATAAGGTAGCGATTTTGATTAGAGAAGAAACAAACATTTAAAACATCAAGTCCCTTGTCAAAGTCGACCAAGACGGAATTAAAAGAAATGAATTTGAATGTTTTTATTATTTGCTCTCAAAGGCGAAGTCAGCCAATCTAGAGGCTCATGCCCCTTCACCCACACAAAGCCTATATAAAGGGTTATCCCAATCCATTCTTATGCCAAAACAAAGTAACCTCTCCCTGCAAATCAGACAGCGAATCACGACTATTTGCAGCGATTTTGAGAAATGGATCAGTCTTGAATTAGGGCAGCGAAATACCATTAATTGGCATCAAATCACAACAGTGATCAGCAGAGAATTATCTCAAAGAAGTACTAAACTATCATCAAGAGGCAGCGATCCTTACCTCTGCTATAAATTTACAAGACTCTCTAAGGGGCAGCAATTAATCTTTATCAAGTGCTCGGGTAACACAAAGATTGGCAAATCTGGGCGTGATATTAACTGCAAATTGTTCGTTCTCCAGATTTCAAGGGCCAATTCATTTCAAATTTTATCAATCTAGAGGTTGGAGAAAGTCAATCGAAAAGAATTGAATCTTGAGCTAACATAATTCATATCTGAAATTACCTCCTTGTCTTCTCCTTGTCTTGATAATGATGCAATTTTATTTCAATGAAAAGTTTTAGGTTCATGTTTGCTAGTCACTTCTTGGACTTAATGAAAATTTTCTTCTTGTTTTGCAAGGTTGATTTCGAAGAAGGAGAAGCTTGGAAGGATGGAGATGATGGCAAGGAAATATTCAAGACTTCAAGTGGATGCCTCATGCTCAAGGTCTAGGATTCCAAATTAGAGGAATGATTCAAATCAAGTTGCCAAGGACAAGCTAGGAGATGAAGACTACAAGTGAATGCAGGGAGATAGGTCATGCTCAAGGACTCCAAGTGAGAAGGAAATTCAACATCAAGGTCATCAAAGGAAAATTCAAGGCAAGATAAAAAGGATCAAAGAAGGCAAGATCAGGATGGAATTCAAGAAAGCAAGAAGGATCCAACCACATGAAGACATCATCAAGAAGTTAAGATACATCAAGTTTGCAAGTGCAAGTTCAAATAATGGCAATGAGAAAATTTCCAAGAGTGAAAGATGAAGAAGATTTGAGAAGATGAAGCAATTTGGGAATATGTCATCATGTGGGAGAGTTGGACAATATTGAGTATCAAGAGATATTTTCTCTTCATCAAAAGATTGATCAAGTTAACAAGATGGGGATGATTAGGTGGCACCTAGTTGTCTTCTCCAATCAGAAATTTCCAGTTGCAAGCACATTCGATCATATCATGCCAAGTGTACAAATTTCTCATTGGCTATCAAAAGCATTGTAATTTTCTTATTGGCTCACTAAGCGGTGCCTTCATGTAATTGGTTGATAGGGTGGCAACCCTAATTAGGGTTTGTAGGGATGAATCTTGGCCCTTGATCTCAAATCGATCTTGGCCCTTCATTGTAATTGAACACCTATAAAAGGCCAAGGCCTTCTGATTTGTAACTCATTAGACTAGGAGATGAGAATAGACTAGATTAGGCTAGCTAAGGGAGAGACTTGATCAAATTGTTGCTATGATGTTATTAAAGTGATTGATGATTCATTGTTGGTTTTCATGGTGAATCACTTAATATTGCTTTGAAGTGTTGCATGGTTTCTTCAATCCTCACTTGGAGCAGATTTATTTTTGTGTTGTTTAGAAGTATCTTAATTGAATGAAAGAAATTGTGGATGTTTACTTGTTTGACTCGATCAAAACTAGGCCACTAGCCTCTTGCTGATGGTAAGAATGCCTTGCATGGTAAGCTAGTGATTGTACTTAACTTCAGTTGATATTCAATCTCTAGTTTGCATCCATTGATGGGATTGAAGAGGAGATATTAATTTGAAAACCATTTGAGTATTCCTTAGAAGCTTGCACTAGGTGGGTGGACGTCGCTGGTAAAACCGCATCTAGTAGGGTCCAAGTCATCCATGCTTCCTTCCATTCATAGTTAGAAGTAGAGGTAGAAGTCAAGTTTAAGTTTAAGTTTAAGTTGAGAGTTCAAGAGTTTGAAATCAAAAACTATATTTTCATTGTACATTGTGAAGCTAAATCTTTAGAAGTGCAAGTAAGTTGATATCCATTGATTGAACAACGTAGGTCCCCTAAGTGATTACCAGCAAATCACATTATTTTACTGAGCGAGTGTCCACAATAGAAGGAACCTTGACGTCATTTCATGATCTTACTTTGCAAGCTTAGCGTGAGCAGTGACCTTATTCAAGAGAGGATTGAGTATTTAGTGTTTCATTCCGAAACATTGAGTATTCGATTTTGTATGTTGTAGTGGAACAAAACTCACATCATCAGCACCAAAATTAGTTGGATCAAATAGGTGTATGCTAAGGCTTAAGAGATCCAAATGTTCCTTGCCAACCACCATATGTCACAAGGCATATTTAGAACACTCGAAATTGCAGTTGTTGAAGGTAAGTAAAATAATAAATATGTTTCACTTTACTAGTAAACGCTTTAATTTTCTTATAATTTTAATTTTCATAAATTATTTTTTTTTAGAAGATACAAGTCGTTAAAACCATTTTGCCTCCAACACAATTGTGTTGAGATAACTTGTGAAGGTTTGTGAGGTACTTTCTAAGATGGTCATCAGCCCAAATTGGTCCATATGGATGCAATCTAGAACTACAAGGGCAGAAAAAGTTAGGTGAATAATCCAAGGTGACATTTGGTGAGATCGTGTTGAATATCTTCTAAGTTTCAATGAGACCACATTAAGCAAGATCCGTTATACCAACATGAATAGGCCTTGTTTAAGGTATATGATGGCATCAACTCAAAGATTAAGACAAAAGTCGTCACAAATGCAAAAAAGCAAGATCCTAAAGAAAAATTCTTCAAAGAACTAAGCATAATCATTGAAGAGAGATGGAACTGTAATGTCCCCTTTTCGGGGCACATTATTTCGTGCCTTATTGTTAGCCTTTTCATCATGGTCTGGTGGGCTAACCGAGGTTTAGCACGTGATCAGAGGGATGTTTGGCCTAGGCAGTTTCAGGCCAATCGGAGCAATTTCCACAAGGTTTTCAGGGTGCTTACTATTTATCGTAAGTCGGCAGAACTCAGTTTTCCTGGCATTTCATTAGTGGACTTGGAGCGTCTCGCCAGGAGTTTTCCGGCAAACTATCACACGTCTTCATCCGAGTTCGTTTGGCACACCGTTTTAATGCCAGAAGATTCCTTACTTTATTTTATTATGTCACTTTATAACTCAACAGTTATATTTATTTAAAAAGTGACTTTAAATGGAATATGAAGAGAGAAAGTGGGGAAACTGAAGAGACAAAGTTGCAGCCTTAAAAGAAGGTTTGGAGTCTCATTGAGTATGCTTAGTTTTATGAATTTATTTCTCCTGGAGAATAAAGAGAGCTTCAGCTTTCGATTCTGAAACCTGAGGACGGAAACCTTCAGGCTTTCTCGGTGGATTGGACGGAAACCCAGTTCATCTCGGGGGTGAGTTCACAGCAGAGTTCACCATTGCATTTCTAGGTTCTTTTATCATTTGATATTCTGTTGCATATTGTAGTTCGGATTTGGAATGTGAGAAATTCCACTATTATTGTATTGTTGTTGTATAATGCAATAATATTTGTTGCGGGTTTCAATGGAACATTTTGCTGGTTTATTGTTATCGAATCAATGGTTTATTGCATGCATTTAAATGTTTAAATTTGTATGAGATATATTGTGGAAATTTGGGAAATACCCAGTTTGGGTCATTACAGTGGTATCAGAGCTGGTTTTCTTGCCAGCCAGTGGAGTTTTAACAGAGACTTACATTTCTAGAAGGGTTTTATGAGTAAAAGAACTCAGTGTTTTTTGTTGGAATCGGACTCGGCAAGCAAGGGTACAGGTAACTCCCAGAATTTGAAATAACAGTTCAAGGCGTGGCTTACATGTCAAGGAAATCAGTGTATTCACTTTCTGGAAACTAGCAAGCAAACAACCTGCTCTCTCAACATACAGTGGATTTGGAGCAGATTGGTGCCATCATAGACTCCAATATATACGTACGTGTTGCTAGAGACGTATTGACAATAAAACTTCGGCAAGGGAGGTGTCGTCTAGGATAAAAGGCGACTGGTATTGACACGGCAGCAACAAAGGAGAGTGTTGGGTCATATTAGATACATTAAAATCAAACCGTGGTCATTGGTGAGGATTGTCGATTTGCTTGGTGACGTGCATCTTGCTTGGATTTATTCATTACCTCGGGGCATGTGGGGAAAGAGTTGAAACGGTGAACCATTACTGGAAAACGTTTTACACTTCACGACCTTAACTAAAGACAAGTATTGTTGGAGTTAAAACGTTGAAACACGTTGGAATACATTCGCCGTATTGTGCTAGGTACTGATGTCGGGTGCTGTGATTTAGTGCTGCTCAACATCTCACGCGGGGTGTCGTGACATATTGTGATTGCACACGCCAGTGTATAAGGCGACGGGACTGTGTTCAAACTTGTTGCCAATGTGTTGGTGAAAGGATTGGTATGGTGGATTGTTATCAGGATTTGAAATCCTCTTCTTGCTGAGATATATTTTGGGCTTTCTAGCCGTATGTATATTTGACATCGGGACTGACTTGGCATTGCAATAGACGCGTGAGAGGACGGCTCCCTTAGCGCCTAGTAACTGGTCTACATGCCCGCGTATATTTCCTAGTTTGTACGCCTTCGGCAAACATGCGAGCTACTGTTACATTCACCGCTTCACTCACGTAGCGGGCGGTTTGTGTTGAGCGTTCAGGGTGTATACATGGACACACACTCGACTATTATGAGTGGTGTTGATAGTTTTTGAAGGTAGCCACGGTGGCATTCTTCCCTGGGCATACACGGTTGTATAAAGTGGACATCCTCAGACTTAAGATAACGTATTCTCAGAGTGAGTGGAAGGATATAACTCAGGGTGTGGAGAGTATTGACGCTGAACAACATTACCCATTATCTCAGGGCGCTGGAGAGTATGGGAGCGGGGCATGGGCAGTGTGATTCATTTTGCACAGCTACAATCTACACATGGGGAGTCATAACAACACTCAGCGATATAAGAAGTGCCCCGTTTTCATAGACCAGATTTGCATTACAAGAGCAGAGTTGGAATGCGATGAAGGAGAGGTGATTGTATTATCAATTCAAATAGTATATTAACACAAAAACAAGAAAGTAACGTCTCGGTGACTGCCGTCAACCAGATACCGTAACAACAGTACCCAGCAACCGTTCACACTACCTTCCCAGTGCTAAAAGACTTGTTTTGGTAAAACGATTACATAGTGCTGATGCAGTTCGGGCTCGCAGACTGCTGCTATATATCTCATTTCTTTAATAGTGTTGCTACGGCAGGTGCTACGCGAAATGCACTGAAGGCTGATACCATTACGAGCCTGGAGACATCCGTTGGGAGTCGACTGGTTTCCTAAACCCGACTGGAGTGGACATGGCAAAATACAAGCAGTTACTGGAAACCGTTAGTTTTAGAAATCTTGACTAGGGAAGAGGTACAGAAACAAACTTTGAAGCAGTCTTCGGCTTTAGTCAATTCCCGAAGGAAAGAAACAGATACTGTAATTCAAGTCAGATCTGTTATCTCTCTGCATGTATGTTGTGTGAGCAACTAAAGGATGGATCAGTTTTGAAATCAAACAAATAAACTAAAAGTCCAACTGGGGGTAGTTGTGTAAAACTTTGGTTGCCTCCGCATTTGAAGGTTTCCGAATTTAGATATTTGTGAATTACTGAAGGTTATTGTTCAATTTTATTATCAAGTGATTGATGCTAGAAAGCATATTAAGTCTACAGGGCTTGCAAACTATCTAACGAAATGCTCCCATATCTGTACTGGTGAAGGTTAGTACATATGTTTCTATTTCCTTTACTATGATTACCAGGTCTGCAAGGAGTTCATAAGGTCGTTATCAGTTGTTAATCTATAAGTGTTACTTAAAACAATGGTACTTAAGTGTTGGCAAATTTACTTGTCTCATTCTGATTTGTAAACCAATACTCTTTCATATCAAACAATCATGAAAGCAAACACAGTCAACCCTTGAGATTTAACATTTTTATAAAGATGCATGGTTTGGAAAAAGTCTTGAAGGATCTTGTTAAGGTACAGCAACAGTTAACCCAAATTTCACAACCTAATAAAAGGACAGAAATACTCGGCATGTATGATGAGTATAACACACTTCCTCCACAGGTTCAGAGAGATTTAACCTTCTCTAGTTTCATGGACTTTCATCCAAAGCTTCAACACGAGACTTTAATGGAAAAGAAGCAGTGTCAAGATTTGGCTCGGGATCTACTTGCACAAGATAGGTGCATAAATTTATATGAAGAGTTTCCAGCTATCATAAATCAACCCATAAGTGAACAAAAAACTAAACTAGTTATTGAAGAAAGGCCTTATGAGGTTGTCATCGAAGCAGGAGGTTGTA
>MU226222.1:1297258-1329344 GCA_018584345.1 Thuja plicata
TGAATCCTATGTTCTCCATGCATTTGTATGCTTGATCCCTATTCTCTATATTGCTAAGTCTTCCGATGATATCAGTTTGGATATTACCTTTCTTTTGTGAGCTGGTTGTAGACATTATTAGGTTATGCTGATGGTTTAATGTATGTACTCACAAATCTGCGATTCAATTTTATGTGGAAAATCTTGGTAAGACAGAAGATGAGCATGTCAATGCATGACTTGATCCTTATGTGTTCTTTTGCGCATTCTTTATGAAACTTAGATGTTGTTATAACTTATATGGTGTTTCGGAGGCTGGTTCTTTTATAAATTGGGTCTCAATCATATGAGCATTGATACATCATTGCCTTTTATCTAAGTTTCTATGTATTCTTGTGATAATAGGATGAATGCATGCATGCATTCTAAACTGAGTCTCTATGCTAGGTTGTAATCTTTTCCTTCTGATCCATATATAACATTCATATTGGTTATATTGTTTTGTTCGTGAAGAAGATGCTTCTAACTTGACATGAATATTATAATTGTGATTCAAGAATGGAGTTGCGCATAGTCATGACCGATGCTGGACTATATGTCTATCCTTAAAAGGATTGAAACTTCAGTAATGCTGCATCTCTCATGAGAATCAGATGAAGGCAGTCTCAGCATTATTGATCCTTGTTGAAGTGCTAAATTGCACAACTATAAGGAGATAAGCATTTCATCATGTTCATAAATCTTTTATGTAGTTTTCATTAGAGAAATAAATCATGCATTAGTATTTCTCTTCTAAATGGTTTGGATTCTATGAACTATTACTAATTTCTCTAAATGTTTCCAGGATGATTTGAGAAGCATAAGGATGATGAGAGATTGTATCCAGAGGGAGAAAGAACCTGATGCATCCTATGAGGAAGTCTCGGGCTGACAAATGGAGACTAAGTTGAGATCACTTCAAAAGAATGTTTTAGCCCGGGATCTGTCATGATTTCTTGGGGCAACAGGAAACGGTCCTTTGCTGCAAATGTTCTTACTCTACCGAATTCAAGGCAGTAATATGCAACTGTTGATGCACAGGTATTTACTCTGAAGATGTGCATGACACAACTTGACTGTGAGTGGGCCTCTCTGTTTTACAAAGAGCAATTAGGGAGCAGCTAGAGGATCTACAAGGATCTTGATCTTATTAATTCAGAGGCAGTGAACCATGTCTCTCTAATGACCAATCAGTCAGAGGATTGTGATTCATGTGATAGAGTTCCATGTATTTCAGCAGGAAAGCCATATTGGTAGATATCACATGTGGATATCATGTGATGTGATATTTATGGTTAATGCCACAATGAAGTGATATTTAGTCTTGTATCATCCATGGAAGTAGCCATGCTGATATGTTCATTTCCTCTTGTGGGTGTAGCCATGACGATTCCACGGCCTTGTCTGAGAGGGAGTCTCAGCTTTCTTGATACAATTAATTGTATCTTCCACCCTCTACGGGCAATGCAAGGTGGAACCACCCTCTTCGGGCAATGCAAGGTGATGTTGTATTCTTCTTTGAGAGAAGATTTGAAGCAATAGACCTCCTCCACCCTCTACGGGCAATGTAAGGTGATGTCGTATTCTTCTTTGAGAGAAGACTTGAGGCTTTAGACCTCTTCCACCCTCTGCAGGCAATGCAAGGTGGATCCATCCTCTGCGGGTATGCATGATGGATATCATGGAAGGAGTCCATGACAGTACTCTTTGGATCCATCCTCTGTGAGTAGGCATGATGTAAATCATGGAAGGAGTCCATGATGCTATTGAGAATCCTCCCTAACTAAGAGGGAGTGTTAAAGTTAGAGCTAGATCGGATTCTAGCACAATTAATTTAATAGGTGATTAAATTAATTAATTAATTTTAATGGGATAATAAAAATTAAAATAATATTATTTAATTGCTAGATTGGACTCTAGCATATTTAATTTTGATTGGGAATTAATATTAAATAGATCATATTGTTTTAATAGCTATATTTTATAGCTTAATTAATTTTAATTGGAAATTAAAATTAATTTTAGAATTGCTCTTATAGTTACAATGGGTTGGGCCCAAAATGATGATACTCTTTGGATTCATCCTCCACGGACAATGCGAGATGCATATCATGGAAGGAGTCCATGATGCTTTTAGAATCCTCCCTAGCTAAGAGGGAGTGTTGATTAATAGCTAGTTCGGATTCTAGCTATGCATTTGATTTTAATTAAAGATTGAAGTCAAATAATTAGATCATTGGGCCCTTTTATCAATCAATTAAATTGCATTGAAATAATAAATAAATACATGTTTATATCACCATGTATGAAATAGTTTGGGCTGGGCCCAAAGTTAAAATTAAATTGTAAAATCTATTGGCGCCAGAAAGGGCCGACTTGGTAAATTAGATTTGTAAAGCTCTCACATATATATATGAGGCATTGTATTGTAAATGATATATATGTGAAAATACCTGCGATCTATATTCAAGGCAGCGAATATTCTATAAGGCAGTGATCTGGTCTAATATACACCAACCAACAGATGCAATTTATATATTTCCTCGAAGGTAGCAGCGAATGTGATATACTTGCAAGTTATAAACAAATCCAAGGGAGTGAATATACACTTTGACAACGAGTTATACTCAGATCCAAGGCTGCGAATTATAATCCTTGACAGCGACTTAGATCCAAGACTATGATCTAAAGTAAGAGATCTAATACATATAAACCAATTAAAATTCATACTTATTAGACAGCAGTTACAAACTATTCATTGCAGCGAATTCATGTCTCTTGACTATGAAAGTGAATTCAAGATCTAGGGTAGCAACATAAGGTCAGATCTGGGCATACATCTTTCATTCTTCTGAGGTCTACATCTATTTATGCATTGGCGATACATCCTTGTTTGGCGATATCACTAATTTGCTTCATTGATCAGTGATCTTCAGTAAATCAATAGCTGTGAGTTATGTAATTTGACTCAAAAGGGCAATAATAGATGATCTAATTTGGTGCTAGGTTTTTCCCTCCTATTAGGAGGTTTTCCCAAGGTAATCTTGTTGTGTTCTTGTGCTTCTCTCTCTGTTTTGTTTTTCAGTTTACTGTTTTGATTTAAATATTACATCTGATCACTAAATTTAACACTGCCAAATGTCTGTTGTGGTTACGAACAACTATTCTAACAGTGTATGTGGTTATACTATTTATTGTCAGGATTTAACAGGTAAACTTTGAGGTGCCCCATGTTCTAGGGTTCTAATGGAATGTTTGGTTGCTTCATCAACAATATTAGCTTTCATAGACAACTTACCTGCTTATTTTACTGATGAATATAATTCCAATATAGTGTTTGACCTTTTGGTGGTTTGCCTACCTTACTTTAGCTTTTAGTGTGTTGTGTTGAGAGCTAAATTTGTTATGCATTGGACATTGTGATGCCCCCTTCTCCTCAGTGACCACACGGGAGTTCGTTAGCCTATTTCATGTCATCCTGATAGGCTAATTAGGAGATATAAGGGATGATATGCCGGTCACATCATTAATTTCTATTGGTGGAGAAATTAAAAGGAGGAATATTATTTTATGGGATCTTATATTATTATTTGGTGAGAAAAAGTTACTCTATATTATAAAAATAAAATTACTTTATTTATAAAAATGATAATAAAGTCATAAAGTGACTTTATAAGGAATAAATAAAACAGAAGTGATTTTTAATATCACATTGAGAGTGGAGGCTCACCAACAGTTTGGGAAGTCTTTATAAAGGAGTCTTGTCCTTCTCCAAGACTCATGTTATGTGATCATTTGATATTTGAATTTCTCCATAGTTGCTGGTGTGACAGTGACAGCCATTTCCAAAGACGAAAAACCCTTGGGAATTTGTAGGTTGGAGAGAAACCCAACTCTACTTGTGAGGTGGATTCATCCAGAATTCACTACTAAGCTTATTCACAGAGTTTTGGATCCAATAATGGAGTTAATGTGCAGATTGGAGGTTGTATAAATCTTTATAATCTTTTATAGTTTGGGCGATAGCTGGTAGAACATTGTTTGGAGACGAGCACATGTGGTTTCAGAATGGCTGGAGATGTTAATTTGTTTACATGTGGGACAGCTAGGGTTTAAGGAAGAATCGCAGATTGGTAATCAGGTTTCTCCAGACTCATATCAATTTTCAGTAGCAAGGCTTTGGTAGCATTTTGACTTGTATTAGCATGGGGTTTCATAGTTCCCACCCATACTTAGACAGCTGCAGCTACACTGGACATGATCATTCGCAGGTTCTGAAGGTATTGCAGAGATTGCAACCTCATATTATCTGAATCTGAAATATTTTGGATTCCATCAGCTAGGTTGCAGATCATTCCCTCTCACATTGAAATGCATATGGTATTGTTGGGAGCACACAGATACACAAGCAATCCACGTAAGTGTGGAAACGAAACAGACTTTGTAAATGACAATGTAATGCGTTTTCCTTAAGATTTTACAGTCTGATAACATTTTCATCAGATCTGATATTAAGAGTAATTAATTCTCATTTATGCCTAATGCAATATCATTTCTTGAGGTTATATTGTCAAGTTTGATGCAATCATTGATTATCATATTCTATGCAATTTTATTGGTTGTGGCAATGAAAATACATCAAAATATAAACAGTAAACAGAAATCAGAGTGCAGTGAGTTGTTTGCCAAGTGTTTGACGAAATGTCAAACATCTTGAGTTGAGAAAAATAGTTCAGATTTTGCAGGGGTTTTTACAGACATCTTGTGATAATCCTTACAATGGGTTTCACCTGTACCCAAATGTGTGGCACAGTAGTTGTGAGGGGCATTTTTTCCTTTAGATTTTCTAATATCTTGGAGGGACCATTGTCTATTTTGAGGCTTGTAGTGCATGCAAGCGGCTGTTTCTAACTTATGATAGAGCTTGGTTTAGATCCATCTAGACTCTCTTGTTGTGCTTGTGACTGGTTTTCCTAGAGGTTGCCTAATACAGAAGCACATTTATAGTATATGCAAGTTATTTGCATACTCGTTTACATTGATTCATATAACTTTCCTTTACAAATAGGTTTTCAAAAAGTACTTTTGCTGTGCGGTATGCAAGCTAAATAATATTGTTCCTCATATGTCAAATATAAAAACTTACTGGGGAAGGAATTTATCTTGTAAGAAATAAGCATATATTTGCTAGATGTTTTAAACCTATGCTTTCTAGTCTTTCTGCAAGAACCATTTCATATATTTTACCCTTGGAGGAACATTGAAATTGTGCAAAAACTAACATAACCATATATCATATTATTAAGAAATATCTAATCTATGAAAATATCCTCACCTCTCCAGTATAACCAAAACTATAAATGGTAGAAGGCACAAGGATACTAGCACTCATATGCAACATCTTACCACTTGATTGCTCACCACCGAACACAATCTCAATGATGCAAAGACTAAAAGCGAATGCAAAGAAAAGCACAAGCCTTTAACTATTGATATTGACCAAGTCAAGACACAATATTTACAGATATGTCAAAAGACAGGATTTCTCTCATTTACCGGCCATAGCGTGCCAAGAGATTTGTACGATGGTATGCCAATGTCACATTGTACTGAAGAAATGTATATCCTCGATCAGCATGTGCAGGGCGCCACTTCCTGGCATCACTGGATGCTTCTTTGAGCATGCATACAAGAGAAACAAACATGTTTCGATTCAACGAATCTCCCACAAACCCTGCACTGCCATTGGCACATAAAGAACCAATGATTGCAATTCATGGAAGTACAATATAGATACTAATTGGATTTAACATCAGCAGTTTGAAAAAAAAATAACCGAGTTCCTATACCATAAAAATTTTGCACCACTATTAATAAAGTCTGAAAAAGAACCGAGTCATAAAACCAGCCTTGCAAATGATCAAATATTTCAAGTTTTGTGGTCCTCAAGTAGATAAATAGAACCACATTCTGCAGTACTGTAAGTAGCCTCAACACTCTAGGACTTAAGATTGAATTTGATAACACGGTCATTTTAAAATTATGGTATAGACAACAATTTTTGAGAAGATTAAGCAAAGCAAATATGGGTGTGCAAATGCACTTCAAATGGGTTTATTCAATAATACAATTCCTTTGTGGAAACCACTATTTCAAGTTGGCATAGAAGATCACAAATCTTTGCATTGAATCAGTTTGATTGCCTAAACTTCCAGTTACTCTGCCTAATTTCTAGCCCTTGAGACAACATGAATATGCTTCTTTCCTCACTATTTCCATGTTTAATTATGGGTTATTTCCAAGAGTTGTTTCCTTCTTTGTTTCCATTCTAATAATGTATTTTCTTTTCTAAGGAATTGTGCTATTCTTTGCTACCTTAAATATGTATGCTGGTAGTTTTTTTAATAGGGGCTTGCATATCAAGACTCTAATATACCTTTCTGATCGGTGAATAAGATCAAGCAAAATGAGTAGTCTGGGACAAAAAAATCACAGTGATCAACAACATTGGACTTGCTCAAGAAACACAACAGAGTGTATTTGCAGACCTGTAACAAATAGTAAAGTACAACCTTCAAAAATTCTTTGACAAGAGACGAGTATTTAATGTTTGATTATGGTTCACCTGCAATAGTATTTTTAAAGTTCACTTAAACAAAATCTTACCTTACCTATCCAATAAATTCAGGTTGATGGATATAAACACCCATTGTGATACACCTTGTGACTTGCAACTTACAAATGTAATGACCCGTGACATTAATATGATGAATATAAAATACAAATGTCTACATGATAATGATAAAAACTGTTAGAAGAATTTGTCATTGATGTCAAATAACAGATGTAAAAATTCTTACAGACATTTGCAGACATTATGAGAAACCCTGGTTTGAAATTGATTTTTCTGTGCATTAACAGTACTCGATTGTTCACTTTATTTGTATATACAACTTACAGTGATTTGCTGTTGAAGAGACTGATTTGCTGTTGAAGATGTCTGATTTTATCAGACTCAGAAGATGATGTTAAAACACAGTATTGATATTCACTGACAGGAAAGTCTGTATTCTCCAAGTCCGGATCAATATTTCAATATTGCATACACTGGGTTGATTTCCTTATATCAGTTTTGGTTTGGTCTGATTTGGTTATGATTCAGTTCTGTTTCAACTGGTTGCTGCCACCTGTACACAGTTACAAAACTACAACCTCTTCCTTATTATTGATTGCCTCTAAAGATGTATATAGTATATACTTCAGCAATTAAGAGGAATGATTAATTCTTCTTATTAATGCATCAGATGTAACTGCAAAAGACGGCTTTGATTAACTGTAGGTAGTTTGAAACTACCTCCAAAACAATTGTTAACTGTCTTTAAACTACTCAACCGATTGGAGATAAGACAAGTCCTATTTAAAGGACGCTAAGGTTTGATGAAGGCAGTGTTGTAAGGGTGTGTAAATCATAAACAAGTATTATCAAGTCTGATGCAAAGCAAGTTGAGGGAATGCAGATGTGAAGAGAGTTAGAAATTTATCATGTGTAGTTCATTGTTATTGTAAAATCTGAAAAGTAACATTGAGTGATGAGAAAGTCATTGTAAATTCTGAAAGTTAAAGAAGTCAGAGTGTTTATTCTGACTGATTTACAACAGTCATCAGTTTGTGAGATAAGTATTGTATTACATCTGCTAGTTAGATTTTATGAAGTGAGGGATTTTGTAGAAAGAAAGTTGTAAATTCAAAGAAGATTGTAAATCCTCGAGGTTGGTGCCTCAAGGATGCTGAATTGGTGCTCAGTCTGAGGAAGTTGGTGCTTCAGTTTGTGATGTCCCCAACTAGGACCTTACTTAATTTGTTTTCAAATTCCCAATTAGGGTTTGGATTGTATTTGGGAATGACAACTTGTAACGTTTGCTAGTATGAGAATGTCGATTCACGATGATTATAGGTATTTAAATCAAATTATAATAAGAACAATCACGAATTCATAATACATACTTAAACCTTGATTCCATACTTCACTTCTAATCACTAAATTTAAGAAGGATAGTAGATTTACTGTACTAGGATGCTTGCACAGTCTACAAATGGATTCCCTCAAGGCTCTACCTATCTCGGGATCTCTCCATCATGTGACCGATTTACCCGCCTCTTCCTATACACACTCCCTATCCCCTTAATAGTAATTAATGAGTTATTAAGGAATTGACCAAGTATATATTAATATTTTATATTACAAAAATATAAATAAGTATATTAACATAACTGATATATAATTCTGATTTCATTCTTATTAACATATATAATAATATATATAATTATTCAAATATAGTATTCTATAACTTAGTGTCAATAAGATATGGCATATCACAAGACAGCCATACAATATAATATTCTCCTCACAGATGATAGATGGTAAATATATTCTTCATGCCAAGTATATATTCGATAAATTTTCACATATAATACTCTATATATTATAATTTACTCGTGTTGAATTACAAAGTGGCTTATTGTTATATGATCTATTCCTTTCTTAGTTCTTCCTGAGATTATTATATTCCCCTTTCCGATACCAAGCTTCATGCATATTAATACCAAAAATTATTTTAGGAAGCTCCGCTCCTATCTTATATTATCAATGGGAATATATATCAATCCTCCAAAATTATATTGAGCGCATACATTAATATACAATAAAATCTACTTACTTTATAATCATTAATATTTGCCTTCTGCGGATATTTATGGTTGGGAACTTAATACATAGTGGCGGAATATTGAAAGAAATATATATATCAATATGAGACTGCAACTGCAAGGAATGAATGATATCACCGAGTTGAATCTAATGTTGTGATTTCATATTTGGAACACTAATGTTATATTGGTGCCTTTGCCAGACTAAGATTAATAATCCTTCTGAATGATATCAAGGGTGAAATGTTGTATTGAGGCAAAACATTGATGCACGACTGCACTATAATTCCCACGCAGACTGATTTTATCCATGAGCATAAATATCCATTGTAAACCCTCATGTGCCTTGCGGTGTTGATCTTCCCTTTGTTTTGTGGTGTTGATGCTCTCCAGAAAGGAATTTGGTGATTCCTTAAGGCTGGTGCCTGTAAAGCTTTATACACATTTTTATTCGTGAGGCTGGATTAGGACAGTAGATCCCAGCAGAATTTCTCTAGGATGCCGGTTCGCCGGTACGGCAAAATTTTGAAAAGGGGTTTGGGTTCGGGTTCGTTAGTACAAAAATATGTAAATCTTTTTAATATATATATATATACATATTTATGCAGCCTAGAAGCATGAGTTAAGATTAGAATGTCACATAGTATCATAAAAACATTTAAACAACAAAAATACTCGTAATCATACCATCATGAATCATGATCATACCATCACATACTTCAAGTTCAAGTTCAACATCAAAGATTCAAAACATTAAAATTAAATCATAACATCAATTCAACTATCATTGTTTGAAGTTCAACTAATGGATTAATAATTTATTGATATTCTTCTTCATCATCATCATCATCTTCTATATGGATCCTAATAAGACTCGAAGGTTAATTTTTTCCCCACTTTTATCAGCACAAT
Organism: Thuja plicata; assembly: GCA_018584345.1. Classification (NCBI taxonomy): domain Eukaryota; kingdom Viridiplantae; phylum Streptophyta; class Pinopsida; order Cupressales; family Cupressaceae; genus Thuja; species Thuja plicata. Next base: position 1,306,895 of record MU226222.1, read on the forward strand.
TTCCACCCCAAATTATTAAATGGAGGTTTGGGGGCAAAGCCCCCAAGACGGGGTATAGGGGCAGCACCCCTTGTGTCGCAATGCAGAGCGGGGTCGAGGGGCAGCGCCCCCGCGGGGGTTTTCAAGGGCAGCGCCCCCGAAAGCTCAACTGACTTTAATTATTTTATAAAGGCATTGAGAGTTATTTTTCAGCGGGCCCAAGTTCAGCAGTGTCAAAAATTTGGGTTGTGGATGTCAAAAATTTATTAAATATGCCAAAAAAAAAGACTTAAACTCCATCCGTGGGGGAAAATTCGTCGAAGTTTGCTCCAAGTTCGTTGTTTTGCACGAAATTCGCCAAGATCCGAACTGCGCACATGGTGGTTCAAACTTGGTCCTATGGACCGGACCCGAACTACGAACCAGTTTGAACTTGGCCTGGTCCGGAGGCCCTTCCAGCCGAACTCGACTTCCTAGGAATTTCTCATCATGGCTTTTCACCCATTCTAGGTTTTCCACACGTATCAGGTGTTGAAGTTTGTTTTTGTGATTGTTATCTTTTTACATCAATTTTTATGCTTATCATTATCAAAAAAATTAATTGTTTCAGAATCAGAAATTATATCTTTTACTGGTTCACCCCTGCTCTCTCAGTAGAAGAATTGTGTTCTACAAAAACAGCATATTAATTTTATCTCCTCCGTACTTGGGAGGAAAATATCTCAAATTTCTGCTTCAAATAGCTATTTGTTTTTCGAAGGGAGATTGAGTAATCCACTTGTGATTGCCAAGAAAAGCTACCTTTTTTGTCACCCAAGAATGGAAGAGCTGAAACTCTAGAATAATGTCCTCCATAAGCATAATCTATACCACCTATGATATGGAAGCCAATAAAATTTTATAATGAAACTCTAGAATAGTGTCCTCCATAAGCATAATCTATAACATCTATGACATGGAAGCCAATAAAATTTTAAAATGGTCACAGTGACCACATCATGAATGCCTGAATGGATCATCATACCCAGGCAAAAAGCATCAGGTCTAACTATTTGCATAATAGCACAAGGACTATATCTGAAGGTTTCAACTTGTGATGATGTCAATTGTCGATCCTTCGTTTGTGTATTGATGATATAAAGTTTCTTACTTGAAATTGTTTTGAGGCCCAGTTGTTTATCATAGTTCTCACAATGCTTAAGAATGATATCACTGATTTTGGAATGTACTCTTGCAAGGTGTTCTACAAAGGCAATCGCTTGATCTTGCTTCTTTTGCTCATTTGAGGAAGGTAGCAAATAGTGGTTGAAGGGAAGTGCAAAAATTGTATGGGTTTTATAACAAATCAGATATCTAAAAGGGGGCAGTTCTATGTAAGCAGTTGATGCCCAATCATAGATGAATGTACTTTTTATTAAATTGGTAGATACACAATGCACAAAGAACCTCATTAACAATTTCCCTTAGCCCATTAACACCTGAATGAAAGGATGTGTAAAGATGTGATTCATAAACAATTGACAAGTAATCTCCATAACGGCCACCAAATGGCTAAAGAATAAAAGGTCTCGATCCAAGAAGATGGAACGTGGTAACAAAGGGTTGTAGCAGAAAAGAATAGACAGTTAAGAATTTTCTGAAAACATCAATTGCCATGTATTGTACCCCTACTGAAACAACCCTGTTTACCGATATCAACGGCTCCATTTTAATGCAGATACAAATCAAGACCTAAGAAAAATGAGGGGTTTTGACCATGACAAATCAAAGCATATGAAGCATCAAAATAGCCCCCAAGCATGCCAAAAAGATAAAAGATCATTTTGGTACAATTTCGAAGAAAATCTACAAGTGAAATTAGTTTTTCAATCTAAATCTGCTAGTGCAATTCAATTTTGGAAAAAGCTACCCAAGCCCAGAGAGCTGAAAATTCTCTGCGAACATGCCAAGTCAAGCAAGAAAGTGAATTTTTTTAAATATTAAAAGGTCATTTTATGTTAGAAACACACAAAATGGCAGTTTTGGCAATATGCCAAATGATGCACCAAGCACATTGAAATGACTTAGGCAAAATGTCAAATGCAATTAATTGGCTTCAGTTAAAAAAAAATTAAAAAATAGATATTAACAAAATAATAAAGACAACAAATAAATGCTAAAAGAAAATGAAAATGAAAAGGTGATAAAGCAGTGCCTTAGGCACGCTAGCCATGCCAAAGTGGTCACTTGGCACATACGCCTAGAGTGTCAAAAGGCACATCACACATGCCCTTGGTCATTTGGGGGTTGGCCAATAAAACACAAAAAAAAATAAGGCACAAACACATTCAAATACTCCATGTGCCATGCTTGGGAAGGAAGAAAGAATTTTGTCATTTGAAGCTTGAAATTTCAGAAGTTTTTACAGCATATTTATTCAGTCATCTAGCAAACAAAGAACTCCATTGAAAGGTGATTGAAGAAAGATTTACAGCTAGTTTTTCAAGATTAGATGGAGGAAGAGACGTATGCATCGATACATTTAAGAATAAAATTGTGGGCAGATTTTGCTCCTTTCAGTGTTTTTATGTTTTGCAGCCTTTGAAGAGTGATAGAGGTGATGAGAACACCTAGACAGCTGCTACCAGTGAGGCTGTGCCTAAGAAAGATGTGTATAAGGATCTGCAGGGTCATAGGGTCATAGAGCTTCTGCCAGTGAGAGCAATCCTTATCCTCATTTGGAACAGCTCAATCTGGAAGGTATACATATTGTGCTGGCTGTTACAGCAGCTAACCTGCACCTTCTGTCAGATTGCTTAGAAGAGATTTCCACTGGGCAAGGCTTATGCTCTTATCAGTCAGTTTATTGGTAATGATCCTCTTAAGTCTGAGACTGAGCATTGGAGGAAAAAAACTTGATTTGATTTTCCTTGTCCTGCTATCTTCATGATGTCAAAGAGATTTTTGTTAAATATAGTTTGAGGCCATTGAAGAATAAAACTTTGTTTGGAATAATTGCACTTGGTTCAGAGGCAGATTTGGTCTTTTTTTGAGCGCCCCTGGAAGCTATTTCTCGATCCAGATTCAGATTTAATAACCAAGATACCTGGGTCGGCTCATTTCTATGATCTTCGGTTATTCATGTGGAATGATTGCTTATAAAGGTTGTTGACTGGGTCAGCTGGCAAGTTTTGCAAGGATATATCTGGGGTTAGTGGGACGTCAGTAGAGGTATGTAAGGGCGTTACTGCATTTGGATCTTTCTAAACCCATTTATAATTAGATCCAAGTCATGTCAAGGAGCAGTTACTGGTTCCTGTACATAGATTATGAAAAGATGTTGCAGATATCAGAAGAGATGGGTCAGAGGCTGCTGCTTGTTCTGCATTTCCTATTTTCAGATCTTCCTAGAATCTTCAAAGTTTCAAACCCTGAAGTGGTTCCCCCCCCCCCACAAAAAAAAAGGATTTTTTTTGTAGGAATCATGGATGCTTTCTATCCAGCAGCGAGGTGTCTTCTTCCTGGCTAGTGGCCTCATCGGCAGATAAGGATGGCAAGATTTAGCAGTTTCTTGTCCTTTTGCTGGGAAGGAAGAGGTTGTCACCTGTATGGATGATAAGAAGGCAGCAATTGCAGTTTTATTAAGGGGTCATGTGGTTAGATTCAGAGTAGTCAGTACAGGAAGAGGATAATTTTAATAGTGATTATTCTTCTCATCGGGAGTTGCAGGCTTGTCTGGGTGGTCTAGGCACTGAGGCATTTGATTTCTTTTCTTCTCTTATGCATATGAAGACAAGAGAGAGAAAATCTTAATTCAGAAAATTAAATAGAAAAATTGGCATCAAACAATGATGGATCACAATGAGCTACAGAAGCTCTTCTTTCTCAGAAAGGCAGGAGATTGATGGCTTCCCTTGCCAGAGTTTCCATCTATAGGATTAACTTCATTGATTCTCCTTGCTTTAGGGTAATGTTAGTTATTGTTTTTTGTTCTTGTCTATTTGGAGTAGTTCAAGTACCTGTGTTTCTAGTAGGTTTGAGTCACTTAGTTGTTTTGGTCTCTCCTCATTGCATTGTCTTTCATTCAAAGATTTTAGGCTCAGTTATTTTGATGTTTCAATTTGTCTTCATTTCAGGTCTTTTGGGGTTCAACAAAGCAGGTGTCTATTTGTGGTATCATCAGAATGTCTGAATAATTATATTATTTCAAGGGTAACAGACCAATTGAATCCCTCATCTTATTGAGCAAATAAAAACAATGACAGCAAAACTTTTCCGTTTCAGATATAACAAGAAATTGGATGTTTGCAATCCTCATTCTGTCCATTTGATTGAAGAAATTAGGGCCTGCAATTTCTTCTTCTCTCACTAGCATTATGCATGTGACAGCAGTCTTAGAAGAGGACGTTGAAAGTTCTAAAGGGTTAAGAGAATGAGTAAAAGACTCTGTTATATGTGACCAGATTTGGAGCCTGGTGATATTGGCCACAGGCAAAATGTTCAACCTGTTCTAGCATGGATTGACAATTCTATATCTTTGTGAGAATTTGTTTTTCCACATTCCGGGGTTACAACAGTTGTTCAAAATATTGTTATCGAGTAACTTGGATTATATGGCAGACAAAGACCAATCATATAGCCCCTTTTATATGCAACTGTCATCTGGAAAATCTTATTGGCCTCTATCAAAAATAATAGGAAAAGGTAATTTCCTCTAGACCAAGCACGCATGCGTCTTCCCAGCAAGTCCATCATACGCAGTGGACAAACAGTGTGTGCTTGCAACTGCAACTGATAAAAAGATTGATGCCTGTGTTAACCATTAGTTTGCAAAGTGTAAGCTGTGTATGCTTCTTTTCCATTACAACGAAAATATCTCTTAGATGTCTGTTTCTTTTTTCCGTAACAATTAAATTATCCCTTACCCATGTAATCTCACAGTGAATAGAATTTTCAATTAGGTAAGTAGACCCTCTATATTGATTTTTTCTCTCAAAAAGTACTTACTAAAGATCCAGTGCAACGATTAGAATTTAATTTTGATATGATCATAGAATTGATAAATAGGAGATGTTTTCTACAGCAAGTCATGAAACCTAGATGCAATGAGTGCTAAGTGATCTATTCATTCTTATGAGAGATGGGTTCTTGTGAACCACTACTCATGAAACATGGGTCGATGAGTTTGACTCAAAAACTACACAGTTGAATCCTGATAGCAATATCACAATGATCATAGAAGTTGAAAAATTAAGCCCAATGAGATGTTGTTACTTTGTTTATACGGAATGTCTTAGCTTGCCAATGAGGAAGAACCAGCTTGAAGTCTGTTGCTTTGTCTAAATGGCAAATTTAAATTCATGTACGTCATCTGAGGGAATTGATTGCAAAGTGTATCCTACTTTTTAATGTTCCATCCATAAAGAATCACATCATACCATAAAACACTTTTTTGTTTCTCAAATTCTCTTGCCTAAACATTTAAAATTAGGAAAGCAAAGATTGCCGGTGAAATTGTGGTACAGAGATGATGGTAAAACTCGTAGTGCATGACGAATACCGAAAACTCAAATGTATTCTTTGCAATCAAATTTCCCATAACATGAGACATGGGTGAGGTTGTGCCATAACGAATATGAGGTACAATATCGTAACCATAACATAGGACTTGAAAAGATTACGGTATAATAAAATATGAAGTATATTTGAAAACGGCCTGGGCTTAATAGGGTCCATCCCTGCAAGACTCAAAGTCCATAAATCTCCTGTAATCTAACTGAAGATTTACGAAAGTATAGAGAAAGAGTGCACATCTCATCTACATAAAACAGATCTCAATTCATTCGAAGCTGTTAGAAGAAAAGGTTATGTTATTACCAATGCTGGTGTCCCGGAAATGTTCCAAGAAGTATAAGGGATCGAAGCGAGGAAGGTCACAGCCCAGGGGCTGCCAACGCCACTGCAAAATATCCCTGCCATTTGATTTGTTGTTTGCTATGCAATTCCATCCTTTGAAAATCTCCTTACATTTGTGACTATACCTCATTTTTATCTCTGCATCATAAACCCACTTCCCATCTGAATAATTGCATGTCTTAGCCTTCCATCCTTCGAACTGCTTTGGTTTTTGGATATCACTGCTAGTCCTACCCTCTTCATAGAGTTTGTTTTTATTCCAATCGTCTACATGATTTTCTCTCTTCAATGTATCTGAAACAGAGAATATGAAGAAAAATGCTGTGCAGAAGAGGAGAAACAGTGAGACAAGCTTACACGAAAGGATCTGAGATCTTTTACTATGTTCTTTCCCACCCATTTCGTGTTTCCCTTCTGATGCTGCTGCCTTAAAAGAGTTTTTTCAGTGAATTGTGCAAAGCTAATGTAATGGTTTATCGACAGGGTTTTTAACTTGGTCAGACTTCAGTTGATGAAACGCTGATTTTCTTCATTTGAGCACTTGTGCTCCAAAAGTAAATGCTTGGTAACAAATCCTGATTGTCCTCTGGTTCTAACAAAGTGGGAGTTTATATTAAGTTTATGAATTTAAGAAATACGAGGATAATTATTTTACATTTTAGTTAATTTAAAACATAACAGAATAATAAAATATTAAAATATGATTTTATTTAAGAAAAAGATATTGAAAAATTTTATTAATTAAAATATGTTAGAAAATAAGATAAGATTTTTAAAATTTTATTTAGATTATAAAATAAGATTTTAAAAATTAAAAATCAAATAAATATAATAATATTATTAATTGATAAAATTTATTTATTTTAAAATAATATTATTTTAGATTTTAAAAGTAAGATAAAATTTATTTTTTTTAAATAATATTGTTTTAGAGTTTAAAAGTAAGATAAAATTTAGATAATACGATAATCAAATTGAAATAAAATTTTATTTAAGATAAAAGTATCGAATATTTTTAATCAATTAGAATAATTTAGAAAGTAAAATTTAAAAAATCAAGATTTTATTTTAGGATTAATGAATAAGATAAGATTTTAATTATGTTGATGTGTCATTTATGTCCAAGATTTCATAATTTGAACCTCATAGGTGGCAATGATGAAGCATTGGCGATATGTGGTTTGAATCTCAAAAGAAATCAGTTGGATGGGAGCACACTATACAAATGTTTTTGCGACATGCCAACATCCCGATAAAAATTTTATATTCAAACAAAAATATTCAACATAGTTTACCTCTTATGCATGTCTCCTCGGCCAAACTCGCTTATAATGGTTACTCCCACCCCATTCGAAGCAACAAAACTCATATTCTTCCTCATTTGGTTATTCAGAAACATCTTTGTTAACTTGGTTTTGCCTTTTACTCTTTCATGATGAAGCTCTGTCAAAATACTTGCAGCACTTAGACTCTCACAACAACCAAGGCTGCTCTCAGATCTTGTCTCTCATGTCTATTGTCTCAAGAGGGGAGCCACAACTGCTAGTATTGCTCTCTTACATGTCATACATGATCTCGTCTATTTAACATTCTCTATTTGATCTTGTATATTATTTATTATTATCATAAGGGTTCTCCTCCATAACAAGGTTTGTTTCTATCACATGTCTATTTTATTTCCTATATTTTGATCTTATCTAGTTGTCCGCAAAGGTGGAAACACCAAAGATGGGGTTTGACTAAGGAAAACCCTTATACAAGCCCAACATTTTCCCTTGTCTCTATGTATGCAGGTGAACAAGTTTGGCAGACAAAGAACTTCATTCTAGTAGCTTCTGGACTTTTTTTTTTACAGATGATGGTGCTAGCCACGTAGACATCCCCATGGCACACTAGAGTCCAAGGCTGAGGCATAACCCGTCTAGTATTGCAATTTGTGTTTTTTTACCTTTCTATTTTTGTAGACTAAATGTTTTCAACGTACCATATTTCTGAGCTATAAAATATTTTTAATCATATATTTTTTATCACGCATAGTACAAAGTTCAATTTTAAGTATTATTTTTTTATATCACTTTAGCAGTAATCAGTGAGGTAGTTGAGGACTATTTTCTCTTTAAAACCTCATCATCTTGAGAACAACAAATCCCCTCCTCTACATTTTGGTGCACATGGCATGAATCTCACATCGAATATATTTATCCAAAACTTTAATGCATTTGATAATTCTTTCTCTAAGTAGGATTTTGATATGTTAGAGGATGCCTTAGATGACTTCCTAAAGGCATCTCCTTCTACTCAAATTTATCTATTATACAAACTCCACCGTTAGAATCTCCTTCCTTGTAGGACAAAAAGTCCATAAATGTGATTGTAGGACCATTGTTGCTCCTAGTTAACCTAAGAGACCAATCATTTATATGAATCCAGTAGATCCTTACTCGAAAATAATTCATTTTATTTATGTTATTCCATTTGAAAGTGATTCATAAGATCTCTTTACAAAGTATGTGAAATCTAAAGCTCCTTATTATCAAGCAATAGCTTGTACTTACAATACTCAAAGGAATAAATAAAATATTGATCAACCCACTTCTTTACCACATTCTCAATTGGATCTTCCATAAGAACCTAACCCTTTAGCTGAGCAATGTAAAAGAGTATGATCTTATTGAGAAACTTTGTCTTACTCCTGCTAAAATCTCTCTTTGAGATTTGCTTTAGTTGCCCCACTTTATAAAGGTATGCTTCATGAAGCTCTTCAAAAGATCATCTTACCTTCATTGTGAGGTTGATGGATGTGAATGTGTTGATATATCATATTAATGTGGTTTCACTAAATATCGCATTTTATCCACATGAATTCCCACCTTAAGAAGTGCGAACTCAAGTAGAAATGTTGATGACAACTATTTATGTGAATAACATTAACATTAGATGAATTCTCATTGATGTCAATTTGGCACTTAATGTTTGTAGTCTTGATATATTTCCTAAAATAAAAGTTTATTCAAGTTCCCTTGTTGCATCTTCTTTGTTCATTTGTGGATTCCATAATGCTAGTCAACAAGCTTTGGGCACAATGATTTTTCCTGTAAGCTTAGGTCTCCTAATTCTGCCTACCCTGGTGTATGATATATGCCAAGGTCTTTACCATGAAATCTCATCTTTAGTAGACCTTGGATTCGTGATTTGAGAGTGATCATTTCTACTCTTCATCACTCTATAATAAGTGTTCCCAAAAATTAGGTGGTTAAATTCAAGGTTGATCCTAATGTTATACATCTATGTCAAATGTCAATAACTGGTCAAACTTTGGTTATACCTACCTTTCAAAATTTTCATTCCATCGTTATCTTATAACATTGTTAGGAAAATGTGTCCCAAGCTTGCATTTACATATGGTGACTATTTTTAGTAAATTTTCATTTGAGCATGAATGTTTCCTATTCTTTCTTGAAGGTTTAGATTGGCTAGATAAGCATATTGATAAAAAAAATTCCAAGATCATATCCAATTTTGAAATTATTAAAGTTTTTGTTTTCTAAAATTTGTGAAAAGGAAAATTTAATACAATTTTGAAGGCTTTAAAGGCTTTCAAACGAACCAAAAATGTGGGTAACCAACTTATTTGGTTACTAGGTGATAGAACACATCATGAGCTTTCTAACACTTCAAACAATTTGTCAATCAGACACTTGATTTGAAAGTTATGGCCTTCAGAAGTTAGATCTCCTAAAATAGGAAATGTAAAATTGTGTTAAACACATAAATGAGTTGTAAAAGGGAGTTACACGTGTTGGTGTGTGTGTGTTGACACATCATAGGCAATCTTTTATTGGAGATAAGATGGGTATTACTTTAGAAGTAGTTTTCAGCTTGGTTTTGTAATATCATTTGAGGGTTTCATGTATTGTATCTCCTATATATTAGGTGCATGACATGGAGGGTGTCTATAAGAGTCTAATAGCTATTCAATTACCTATGGATCTATGGTTGGTGATACTCCTAAGAGAAGATTTCTTTGCGAGTATATTATAATTTGTTATTGATTTATGAATAATATATTCAACAATTTTTGGAGAGTGGGGTTTTTCTCCTAAAAGGTTTGTCCCTGGGTAAATCATTGTGTTGTGGTATGCATGATATTTGTATTATTTCTATTAATATTTTTGAACTGTTGAAAAGATATGATATTTTTTTTACATTACCTTGCCCTCAAGGTTAGAGTGGGAAGTTATTCAGCTACTTAACTTCCTTACAAATGATATCACAACCTAATCACCTTTGATTTCAGTTGTGGGTTTTTGGGTTTTTTGAACTTATCTAGGTTTGAGTGGGAGCTTGTGTAGAAGATACTTTGTGAACTTGTTGTAGGAATTTTTAGGTGGTTATTTCATCAAGGAGAATAAAGGTGAAGATTTTTTTTGGAAATAATTTTGAAATATGGAAGCTAAAGATGGAGGGTCTATTAATTGATTAAGATTTGTGGGATGTTATTGATGAGAAGGTTTTGACACCTATAAATCCAAATGAGGTTGTTAAGTATGTTTTTATGGACCGTAAAGCTAAAGGTCTAATTATAGTGTCTATTGGAAACTCTATTTTAGTAATTCTCCCCAAACAATCCTCTACAAAGAAGCTATGGAACGAGCTTGTTGAGATGTATTAAGCAAAATCTTTAGTAAATAAGAATTTTTTGAGGAAGAAGCCATATTCCATGTGAATGGAGGAGGGTGGAAAAATGAAATATCACTTAAATGCATTCAATACATTGGTGGCTCAATTGGCATTAGTTGGAGTCAAGATGGATGAGGAAGAGAAATCTAAGATCTTGCTTTGTTCTTTGTCTAATTCGTGGGATTCCCTTCTTATGGCCATCAGGAGTAATTTTGTTATTTTGAGGATATAAGATATTGTGGGTTTTTTTATTTCTAAAGATACAAGGAAGAAGATATCTATTGATGCCAAGGAAGCCCTAGTTGTTTGTGGAAGACCTAATAAAAAATACAAGAAGAATGAGAAGCATAATAAATCCAAATCCAAGGGGAGATCCAAATCTCCTGGAAAGTTCAAAGTTATTTGCTAAGAGAAGGAATAGATAAATTGTTGATTGTGCCAAAACACTAATGATTGAGAAAGGCATCACACAAATATTCTGGAGAGAATCTATCAGTACTGCTGTCTACACATTGAACAGAGTTCAATTGAAGAAAGACACAAATAAGACACCTTATGAGCTATGGTATGGATACACACCCAATGTAAGTTACTTTAGAATTTTTGGATGTCAATGTTATATTTTGAAAGATGATAGAAATGGAAAGCTTGAATCCAAAGGTGAAGAAGAAATATCTCTAGGGTATTCTACCAAGAGAAAGGCTTATAAATATCTTAACAAATCCTCTAACAAAATCAATGAAAGTGCAAATGTCAAAGTACATGAATTTGTTGAGAAAAATGACGAGGAAAGCATAAAGGAACCAGAAGACTACAACATGTTTGTCCACAGTGAAGAATCTGACACTCTACCCGAGAAATAGTGTATCGCTCCTGAGCGACAAAACAATGCACCTGAGCATTAGGCTGCAAACACCAAAAATCAGGAAATTCCTCACAATGATATACCAAGCGATGAAGATCAGAATGAAGGTCAAGATGATGATCAGAATGATGAAAAAAGAGGTGAACCGATAATTTCCAAGTATGTCAGAAGACGCCATCCATAGAACCAAATCATAGGATACAAAAAGGCTGAAATGAGAACAAGAAGTAAGTCACTAAACACTAGATGTTTAATTTGTGATTTTGAGCCTAAATCTATTAATACTGCACTTGAAAATGAAGAATGGGTTAGTGCTATGAATGAAGAAATAGAACAGAATGAGGAGAACAAAACATGAAAATTAGTACCTAGACTAGATGAAAAAAATGTCATTGGTACCAAATGGATATTCAAAAACAAACTGAATGAGAATGGAAAAGTTACAAGGAACAAAGCAAGATTAGTATGCAAAGAGTATGCACAAGAAGAAGGTATTGACTATGGAGAAACCTTTGCACCTTTTGCTAGACTATAAGGGGTAAGAATTCTACTTGTTTATGTTGGATTAAAAGGATTCAAGGTATACCAAATGGATGTCAAATCCGCATTCCTACATTCCTCAATGAAATACTAGAAGAAGAAGTATACATTAAAAACCAGAAGGGTTTATTGATCCTAACAAGAGAAACATGGTTTGTAGACTACACAAAGCCTTGTATGGATTGAAACAAGCACCGAGAGCATGGTATGAAAGACTTCAATCCTATCTCATAAGTATTGGATTTGTAAGAACAAGTGAAAATAGTAATCTGTATTTAAAAGAAGATACTGATGATAACATTTTGATTGCTGAAATACTTGTTGATGATATTATATTTGGTGGTAATGATATTTTATGCAAATCATTTTCTAATTAAATGAACAAAAGTTTGAGATGTCAATGTTTGGAGAGATCAAATTCTTTCTTGGTCTACAAATTCTTCAACAGGATACAGGCATCTATATCACACAATCCAAATACATCAAGGAAGTGTTGAAGATATTCAAGATGGAAGATTCCAAACCAATTGGAACACCTATATCAACCAGATGCAAGCTGACAAAGGAAGACAAGTCAACCGAGGCAAATCAGACCCTATATAGATATATGATTGGCATTGCTATCAAAGGGAGAGATGACTTAAGGGATATATCCATATGAAATATCTATCAGGGGTATTCAAAAGGAGAGATGTACTTTATGAATATGGAGATAAATATATTGTTGTCAAAAAGAAAAGAATTATCCATCAAGGAGAGGAACAATAAAAGGGAGATAAAACATCAAACAAAGATTCAAATAAATATCCATCTAAGGGAGAGAATATTCTACAACAAAGGGAGAGACAGAATCAGAAGTTGCTACATCTATCTAGTGAAGGGAATGAAGAATGAAAAAAGTACTCTGCAAGAACCAAATCTAAGCTAGAAGAGCTTACCGAGAGTCACACATTTGTATTGGTTATAGAACAATAAGTTTGGTAGAGATTGATGAACTACAACAAATATATTCCATATTGTATTAGTATTGTGTAGTATGTTTCCATCAATGCCAAAGGGAGAGATTGATGAACTATAACTAATTAAATGTTTGAAGATGACAAAGTTGATGATCACCGAGATGCAGGAAGTAAATTCAAGACATTAAATCAGTTAATGTATTGTATTTTCATTGATGTCAACTTGATATGATATGATTTCTCATACTCATATTGTCACTACACTTAAAGATCTGAAAAGACAAAGTTTTTGTTTTCGGTAAACATACACCAAGTGACAGTGTTACCCGACGGACAGTGTTACCCGAGCAAGCATTACCATGCTAACTGCAGTTGTCACCGACCATAACTAAATTTGATGCCTGAACTATTTGTAGTAGTCACCAAGCACAACTGAAGTATTGACAGATGAGAACTGAAGTTTGGAAAACAACAAAACAAATTAGTTGGCAGGAGCTAAAGATAGAGTTAACTGTTTGATTACTTTGTTTTCATTGATGAGTTAAAAGATAAAGATAAGAAGGAGATTTAAAGCATGTTTTATTCCATAAAACAAGGAGATATTTGCAGATTAAAACTAAAGCAAGCATGGCAAGCTTTACGGATCAAGAAGTGATCACCGAAGAAAACAAGAAGGACAAGAAACCGTGAAATCATGTCTATATAAAGAGACAAGTAATTCATAACAAAAGGGGGGAGAATAAGAGGATGCTAAAGAGAATTTTGGTGAAGATATAAGTCTTCATATAGAACTGATCATACAAGATGAAGAACAGAGCTAAAGTTTTCTGCAGACACCGAGCAACAGAGAAGAACCAGCATTCACCGAGCAGAAAGATATGGATCAAAGGAACATAAGAGAAACATTGATCAGAAAGGTATTATGAGCTTACAATAGATCTGAACATCTACAAAGTTTAGTTGTATTCATGAACAGATCATATACTATTTCAGTTTAACCATTGGATCATAAAGTCTCTTAATCGAACATGATTTAACCATCCTTTATATATTGAGATACATCCCAAGGAGTATCAAAAGGTTTTTCACGTTGACAAGTATAATGAATGCAGAGGTCAAGTGATTAACTATTAGTGATAAATCCTCTAACAAGGTCACACTTAATAGTGTGTTTGTAACCTTTAATAGGGTTGGCTCTTCACCGAGCTCACTTCAAAAGAGTGAAAATTTTGGGTTACCGGTCCCAAGTGGTTTTTCCCTTAACAGGGTTTCCACGTTAAAAATCCATGTGTTAAATGTGTATATGGTTCATTGCTTTAATGTTTTGTTTTACACATTACTAAAACATGATTGATCGGTAAACACTAAGTTGTTTACTGTATTTCGGTAAAGACTAAGACTGCTATTCGGTAAAGCTTAAGAATAAGGATAAACAGTGAACTCTGAGCAATAGTTATTTGATAAGATTATTTAAAGGCATACATCTTGTAGGACTGAAGATAACTAGAGGTTTTATATTTGAGAATTGGTTGGTTTATTGGATTAATTTTTGAGGCCACTAATTCACCCCCCCCTCCCCACTCTTAGTTATTCTAACATATATAAGTTGGATGCATATATTGCTAAGTGTAATAGTACTTTTATGAAGACAAAATTTGTAGATAGCTTGTTAGAAAATGTGAGGATTTCACCTTCAACAAATAGTCATGGATTTTGGGTACCTAAGGGTGTTTTTTTTTTTCTGAATCAAAATTACCTACTATAATCAAGGGTATATTTGGATCTGGAAACCTACAATTGCATACAAATCTAACCATAAAAAGATTTGTTGGTAGCAGTTAGTAATACCTAATATCAAAAGAGGAAATGAGATAACAGAATGCATAAACGAATAATGAATAATGGATTCAAAGCACAAATGTAAACCAATTTTAGTCCTCTTTTGTTGTTCTCCTTCTTGATGCAATGTGGGCTCTTAGATTCAAGCTCAAATGTGACAACATATGGATTTGAAGTGTGTATCATGTGGTTCCAAAATATGAGGATTAGCTCTCTATTTATAAGAATTTTGAGATTTCAATCATGATTCCTTGATTGAGGGGATTGAATGATTGTGATTGAAGAGTGAACTCAGATTGATTGAAGAGTAAACTCAATTTATTGCCTTGTTAATAGTTTTTATTGATCTGTTAAGTGGATTGATTGGAGAGTTGACTGGATTGATTGGTTTGTCAACATAATAGATTGATCAAAGAACTAATTAGATAGAATAGAAGACTGAATAGATTGATTAGTAAGAAAAAGGTGATTGGCGAGTTAGAAAGTGTGCTTGATCAATAGACTGAAACTTAGTATTAGTTTGAACTAGAAGAATATTTATAATTAAATAAATATAAAATTCATTTATTTTCACTTGGGGGAATATAAATAAATAAATAAATGTATTTGTTTATGAGAGGAATAATTAGTAAAATAAATAGACTGATATTCATTTAATATGAGTGAGAATTTGATTAATTAAATGTAATAATTACATGGGTGTAATAATAACAAAGATGAAGCAATCAATATCAAGTCAAAAGATAAAATACATTTATTTATAGTAAAAAATGGTGCACTGCTCTGCAAAAATGAATGTGTTGTCAAATAACTTTGCGAAACACGATAAAGAAGCACTCTGACATGATAAACATGTGGCCCTCTTTGCAAGCACCAAGTATAGTAAATCATTCTTCCTTAAAGACCCTCCTTTGCCCTATTATAACCATTTTAGTGCTCTGGCGAAGGATACTACGACTGATCCAGATAAGCTTAAGGGTATTTTGAATGAGAGTATTACTGGTAATTCCCAGCATCTTCAATTTTGACCTTCAAAAAAGAATCCAAGCTTAAATTCTGATAATTTCTTTCCCAGTGATAGGTTGTGTGATGTCTCGGCACAGGGTTGGTAGAAATTTAAAAAAAAAACCTAGTTCTTCCAACTTTTCAAAAGATCATTTTGTAGGGAATGCCAATTTTTAATATCAGACTGATGATTTTTTTCATCGATCTCACCATAAATCTACATTCCAAAAGGTGAATAAGATGGATAATCTTCCATCTAGGGAAAAACATGTAACTTTCAAAAAGAAAGTGGAAACCCTAAATCATAAAGTGGATAGATATTTGTGTTTGTCCCCAGTTGTTCAACAATCTTCAATTTACTGTCCAGAAAGCCAAAATGATTTAAAGGAAGATATCATTGCGATCCTGAGCAATGAATATACAAATGGCTTCTAAAAGCACTGTGAAAGTCATGGTGTATATGCCTTCAGGAACAACTCAAAATCTACCATGAGGGAAATTGTGATTGGCTGAAAGAGAGTATGGGAGATCAGGTAAGTATAACTAAACTCAAAAATAATTATATTTGTTTAGAATGTAAGGATATAGCATTTAAGGAAGCTTTAATCCATAATTTTCCTATATTCTTTCAGGGAATCTGTTTAAATTTTTTTCATTGGAAACCCAATTTTAGTATAAAAACATATAAGATTGAGACAGTACTGAAATGGGTAACTTTCAAAAATTTCCCCATGGAGCTTCTACAGAGTAGAATACTCTACCAAATTGGTAACTATTGGGGGGTTGTAGGCTTAGAACCAATTTTTTTAGATAGTTCTTATGTAAATTTATTAATTAAAACTCACCATGGTTCCTTTTCTTTCAAAACCTTAAAGATTATAACTAACCATTCAATTTACAATTTGTATCCCTATTTATGTCATGGCTACATTAGAGATATTAACATTTTTTTAACAAAAGAATTTGAGGGAAAAATAGAGACATCATGCATAATAGAACATAAAACTTCAGATCTTAGACTCAGATATGGAATTAGAAAACACTATAATAATAGCCATAATAAAGAGTTGAATCCAAAACTTGCATCTAATGTAAAAATAAAGAATAAAGTAGTGACTATTCAAACAACAATCCTTTTTCCAGCTTCCCCAGAACAAGAGCTAGAAGAAGGAGAAATTAGACCAGAAAATCCTCTGCATTTTTTGGTGGAATCTAGGAGGGAAGACTCACCTTCAATCCCTATCAAGGATCCTGAAGTATATGTTCTAATTAAAAACCTTGACAAAAATAAGATTATATGAAACAAGCCAACACTACCAAAGAGAATATGGAAAAAAGGTTTCATATATCAAATAAAGAAATTCTTAATAAAGTTGTTTAGGACGGTATCAAAGATATGGTATTAGAACAACAAATAAATCATAGAAGTCTCTAGGAAAACATCCAAGGATAGGAAAAAAATGTATCAAAGTTAGAATAAAACATGGCTATAATCAGCAAAATGATGTGAGATTTTCATGAAATTTATAATGAAATTAGAGAGCAACTGATAAACTGGCAACAATTGGAACGGGAAAAAGAAAAAATGGTAAGCTACCAGAATAACATAGAAGAGCTTCCAGACATTAGTGAAATTAAAGAACATTCAAAACCTATTTATAATCTCATTCCTTTAGAAATAGAAACGATTCTAAAACAAACAACATCTAGTGAACAAACGACATGATGCACAGTTCAGGGAGATACTAATATATCAGATTATGGATTTGAGTCTCCAATAAATTGGGAGGAATTTGGGGTCAGGATATGGATGTCCTCACTCCAGCTAATAACAAAATATATGTATGAAATAATGAAGTAGAACATCCTGAATGTTTTGAAACAGAAGATAGGATTAAGGAGGTGAATATAAATATCAGTCATAAAAATTTTAAGGAATTACAAGAAGAAAATGGAGAAAGTGAGGATGAAACGATTTCTCTCACTATTCTGAATGCTTTTAGTAATAAAGAGAACCTTGGAATTTCTACTAACTGGGAAGGTATAGATCACCCCATTTGTGGTAAACATAGTAAGAAATGGGGTAGAAAAACACTAGCAGAGCTTAGATCTGCAACAGGTATGGCTGAAAACCAAATTAAGTTTAACAATTTATTACATGTAGGGAAGGGGAAGTTCCTTCCCATGGATCCATGAGGCTCACAACATGGAATGTTAGGGGCTTAAACACCCCTAATAAGATGCACTTAAGCGCAATTTCTCTCTTTTTAACTCAAATATAGTTCTAATTCAAGAAACTAAGCTAAATAATATATGGTATAAAATTTAGAAGAAAACTGGGCATTTGGAAAGATGAATTAGTTGATTCGATAGGAACCTCGGGAGGGTTAGGTATCCTCTGGGACCTACATAAGGTAAATTTAAACCCCCTAGTCTCTAAAACTAACTAGATGGGTGGGGTTATTAGCAGTTTTAGGAGTGAGG
The DNA here is from genome assembly GCA_018584345.1 of Thuja plicata. Taxonomy (NCBI): domain Eukaryota; kingdom Viridiplantae; phylum Streptophyta; class Pinopsida; order Cupressales; family Cupressaceae; genus Thuja; species Thuja plicata. The sequence goes on from MU226222.1 coordinate 1,325,141, forward strand.
TAAATTTCCTACTAATTAATGTGACATATGGTCCCATCCCAACATCAGAAAAAAAAAACTATTTGGGGAGAAATTTGTAACTTTATGCAAGACAAATTGAGTCACAATATCATCTTGGGTGGTGACTTTAATTCCCTCTTAATCTTAGAAGAAAAACAAGGTGGCTCTCAACTTATCTTGCATGCAATGATAGATTTCCAAAACTGGTTTATTTCTAACAACCTATTGGATATCCCTACTTCAAATGGGGTTTTCATTTGGAAAAACAAAAGATTAGGCTTTTGCAATATCACAGAAAGATTAGATAGATTTATCTTTAAGGGGGACTTATCCTCCTTTAATTTTCCCTTTACTTCGTCCATCCTACCGAGTGTTGGGTCAGATCATTTCCTAGTTAGACTTGAGTTAGGGGAACCTTGTAAACCAACAAGGAATCCCTTCAAATGTGAAAACATGCGGTTCTCAGAAAATGACTTTCTCAAGAAAATAGAACAATGGTGGATTGAAGATAGTGTAAAAGGATAAAAAAATGTTCTGCTTCATAACAAAATTAAAAATGTTAAAAGAAAAAATATTGAAATGGAATAATAAGAATTTTGAAAATATTTTCAAACTAAAACTTGAAAACAAAGAAGAGCTTAAAAATCTGAATGAGGAAGTTATAAAAGAAGGTATGAATAATGATAAATATTTAAGATAAAAAGAGTTATTACCAAACCAATAAAATATTCTAGCTAAGGAAGAAATTTTCTGGAAACAAAAATCATGAGAAACTTGGTTGTTAGAAGGGGATAGAAATACGAAATTCTTTCTTAATAGTACTCTTAATAGAAGAAACATTAATACGATTTTGAAAATTAAGGATAATGAAGGATTTGTAACTAAAAATCCAAAAGAAATAGTAGATACCTTTGTAAATTAAGGACTACCTTAACAATTTTGAATTGTCAAATTTGATGGCCCAGAATAGAATGTTGAGTAATCTGCCCAAATTAATCACAGTGGAAGATAACAAATTTTTAAACAAGAAATTTACTATTGAAGAAATTAAATAAGTTGTATTTCAACTAAACCTTGAATAATCACCAAGGCTAGATGGATTTTAGGCCTTTTTCTTCCAAAAGTGCTTGAACATTTTAGGGACGAATCTCTGGGAAGCAATTGAGGCAACTAGAAATTCAGGCTCATTATTAGCTGAAATAAATAATACCTTCTTAACTTTAATTCCAAATAAAAATGACTACGAGGACCCAAGAGATTTTAGACCAATGTCTCTATGTAATATCATCTATAAAATTCTTTCTAGAGCTTTGGCAAACAGGTTAAAGCGATTTCTACCCAAATCAATCTCAGAAGAACAAACAAGTTTTGTACCCAATAGGTCAATCTTTGATGGCATCATCACAATCCAAGAAATCATACACTCAACTCAAAATAACAAGGACTCATGTGTTCTCATGAAATTAGACCTCCAAAAAGCTTATGATAAAATGGATTGGATATTCTTATGTAAAGTACTAGAAGCCTTCACCTTCTCTCATCAATGGATTAATTTGCTATATAGTTGTATCCCTACACCTGAGTTTTCTCTTCTCATTAATGGAACCCCTGAGGGTTTTTTCAATATTTCTAGAGGAATTAGGCAAGTAGATCTGATTTCCCCCCTTTTATTCATCATAATGGTTGAAGCAATTGGCAGAGCTATTAAAAAAGCATAGTTTGAAGGGAAAATTAGAGGTATACAAGTCACAGAAGGAATCCCCAATATTACATATCAACAATTTGCGGATAATACTATTCTGCCAGGTGAAATATCTATGAAGGAAGATCGTAATTTTAAACAAATTATTAACACTTATATGGAAGCATCAGGACAAAAGGTAAATGCTTCCAAATCTACAATTTTTATTCTTGACACCCCCCCCCCCCAAAAAAAAAAAAATAAAAAAAAATGGAAAGGAGTCTATGTAATCTTATGGGGTATAAAAAAGGAGATTTTCCTAGTAAATATCTTGGTATTCATTTATAAAAAGGCCTTAGGGGAAACAAGACTTGGGACTTAATAACCAAAAAATTGGAAAATAAAATGGAAAACTGGAAGGGTAAATGGTTAACCAAGGCTTGAATATCTACCACGATCAAAGCAATTTTATCTACTATTCCAACTTATCAAATGTCTTGTTTTCCTCTACCGAAAGCAGTTAAATGTAAGTTGGATAACATGTTAAAAAATTTCTTTTGGAAAGGAATAGATGAGAAAAATAAGCTTGCTTTGATCCAATGGGATAATATTTGCAGGCCCATAAACCAAGGGGGTTTAAGCATAAAAAATTGGAGTTGGCATAATGAAGCATTAGGGGCCAAACATATATGGAGATTGTATCAAGAACATGAAAGAAAATAGTCTAAAATTATTTTCCTCAAGTATTTGAATAATGTTAATCCTATTTATTTATTTAGAATGGAAAACCTTCCTAAAGGTTCTAGAATTTGGAACTTCATGATTAACTGCAAAACTTTAATTGCTAAAAACTTAACTTGGGACATTAGATCAGGACATGAAACCCTATTTTGGTAAGACTCTTGGGATGGAATTCTACCTCTGATCAACCTTAATTTGCCAGAGAATATCAGAAATACTCTTTCTAATCTCTCGGTCATCGGGTTAAAGACTATAAACATAAAGTTAATAATGTTTGGCAATGGAAATCTCTTGAAGAAACTCCATTATCTAAGCATGAAAGACAATTATTTAGAAAAATTCTATCGAAAAGATGGGTCAATCATAAGGATAGGGATGATAAACTCATTTGGGGCACCTCCAAAGATGGTAAATATAAATTAAAAAAAGGATATGAGATTTTGATAAATTCGCAACAGTGGGATAATATAGATATCCCTCTAAATATTTGTTGAGATCCAACATGCCTCCCTAAGGATGGCATCTTCCTCTAGGCGACTCTACAAAAGAGAATACTAACAAGTGCTTGGTTAACAAAAAATTGGCTTTGAAGGTCCATCTAGATGCACCCTATGTGAACATGAATCAGAAAGCGTTGATCATTTACTCTTAAATTTCCCATTTACTAAGAAATGTTGGTGTTGGCTTTGCTCAAAACTAAACTAGAAAACAATCCTCCCCGACAACCTATTGGATTTTTTAAGAAGCTAGCCAAAGAACAATACTTCAAAGGTCTATGATAAGTTATGGCAGATATCACCTTCTATTTTAATTTGGGAAATCTGGAAAGAAATAAATAGAAGGATATTTTGCAATGAAAGTTTGGAAACATCAGCATTTCTTAATAAAGTAGAAGCAAGCATTATTGAAGTAATGAATAATAATTTGTGAAACACATACAAGGAAGAAGGATCTTTCAATTCCTGGGATGTAGAGATGAGGAAAAATTGGTCTAAATTGATAAACCCACCACTAATATATCTAAAATATAACAATAAAGAAAGGATGGAGTGTGAATGGTCCCCTCCTTCGTTAGGATGGGCTAAACTTAACTTTGATGGTGCATCTCAAGGCAACCCAGGTCAAGCAAGATTAGGATGTATTATTCATAATGAAAAGGGATCTCAAATAGTAGAATTAGCTATTTCTAATAATCTCGCTGAATTAGAGGTTGTAACTGAAGGATTAAAACTTAGCTTTGAATTAGAAATAGAGGGAGACTCATGGATAATTTTAAATGCTCTTAGGAAAAAAGAGACTTCGAACTGGAGGCTTAACTCTAAACTTGAATATACAATATTTTGGTTAGAAAAATTTGAAGAAGTTAAAATTGAACATATTTATTTTGAAGGAAAAAAAAAAAGTTGATGTCTTGGCTAACAAAGGGGCAGATGGTGAGCACATTTTAAACAAATTAAACTGAACCTCCTTAAAATCTTCTATACAACAACTCTAAATTTAGGACCATAATCTAGACCAAATAAACTATAATAATGACTAGACAATGAAGATAATTTAAAAGCCAAAAATGGATTAAGTTCTCAAGTAACTGTAACAGGACAGATAGTTTAAACAAAAATATAGCGTATAAATACAGAAAAAAAAAGAGCTATTCCTGTTAGAGTATTATTACTCTATTAGCTTAAGCTTCTCTTAGGTGCGTTATTAATTAATTCCTAATTAATAATGTGCAACCTAGTATTTGCCTTTTAGGGTTTCGTTCACCTTTATAAGGTCAAACTT
>MU226222.1:1332585-1345079 GCA_018584345.1 Thuja plicata
AATTGTCTTTCATTAATTCAGTTGATAATTTTTCTCTCACATTTTGAGTAAACATCTGAGTTCTTCTTTTTTATCTTTCTGCTTCTACTTTGTATCAGGTTCTTGCATGCAGGTGTATTCGGGGTCTATGGATTTGCATGTTAGCAATTCCTACAATTCCAAATGTTATACATTTTCTTCACAAATTCGAAGAACACATAAATATAATAAATGGTTTAACATAAAACTAATCCCTTTCATCATGGCAACGACACGATAGTATGGTATGTTTCAAATGAAATGGATAGCCTGGTAATTATTAGAGATAGTAAGATTTATATGCTTGTAAATCTAATTAACACTAGGGAAAGGAAGCAAAAGAATTCAATAGTTAAGTATTAAGATTTCCATTAAGCAGTAAAAAAGAATTAGAATCTCCTTGAGGAAATTTAGAGAAATAACTATTCTCTGATAAATACCGATTATAATTATGAAGTTCACTTAACTGGAAACCATGACAAAATAAATAATGAATTGACCAAATCCATTGTAAGACAATATCTATAAAAGATTGTCCTGTAAGACTACAATCATCTTTAATCACTTCTCTGACACCCATATCTTACAATGACTCAAAAGCATATTTGGACATGTCCCTTCGAACATACCATTAAATAAAGATCGAGATTAGTAATTACTAATCTTAGAAAACTAGAAAGGGTTTGTAAATACGGATCTATAATACAATTGATATATTAAATTTAGCAACTATAGAGAATCACCAAAATTAGATACACCGATTTTTTGGGCAAATACAAGTGAGGATTAGAGTTAAACTCTCCCTAATCATTTACGATCATCATTAAGGAATAAAGTAGGCCTTAATAATGTCCTCGAAATAAGAGATAAAACATGCCCTAAAAGTATCAATACCATTTAATGATTATTAATTATAGATGACTGGATAAACTTTGTCTTTATAAACTCTGTAAGAAGTTATTTTGACTAGCTCTGAGTTTTTTTCATCCAAAAAAACAATAGAAGATTGAAATGGAAACTAACATGATGGTGTTCAGCAAGAAGGTTGAAAGGGAAATGGTGTTTTGTGGTGGTATCCAACCAGAAAGGTGGAATAAGATCCTAATAATCTTAGACAATTTAACACGAAGAGCGATTGAGAAAATATTTGGGGATGAAGGAGATGAATTTGAATTTACGTTTAGGACTAACTGCGCCATTGTTGGTTCATTTATTTGTTATCTCCTTCTAGCCAAGGCGTCTAGGCTAGAAAAAATGCAAATGTGCAGGGAAATCTTTAGAGACAAGATTCTCCTCGGCCTGGAAGAAGCAATTTATAGTATTGATAAAGATTTAAAGATTCCCTTGCCAGAGGAGTATATGAAAGATGAAATTGGAAGTCTGATGGGTAGGGTGGATTTGTTAATGCACACTATAATGACCCTTAAGAATGCGGTTGTCTTTAAAGTATGATGGAAGGAGGTCAAAAGAAATGTACATTTTTTGTTGAAATGGCATAAAGTGACTCCTTCCAATGAAACAATTTGGTTTGAAGAATATATAAAGGTAGAAGCATATGAAATTACAGACTCTTTCAAAGGAATTTCCTTGGATAAGATCCATGTGCTCACAACAAAGGAGGATAGTATCATGTAGAGAAACAATGCTCGATATCAAATTTATCACAAATCTCATGGACATTCTTATTTTTCAAGGGACAACCATTGTCACTGATGATGGAAATGGGGACACCATACCAACATATAATGTAATTGAGGATGAATGTAGATTTTTTTTTTCAAGTGACATGGGTAAGAGGAATAACTTCAATCTACTTTGTAAAGTATTATTTAGTAGTGCTAATGAATTTATGGCCATTAGATGATGGTGGATGGATTTTACCTATGAGGTTGAGTTTGTACTGACAAAAGGGATAAGATGTAATAATTGGTTTTAACTCACATGTAGATGCATGTAACAAGGCTTTGTTTATCTAGCATTGCTTGAATTTTTTTATGAACTGATAAGCATCATTTTTCATGGTAGGCCAGTTATAACCAACACACAATAGTTTTCTAGCTAAGGTAGGACTACTTGAATGTTTAAAATATATACCTTTGTGTACCTCTTGTAAGGAAGTGTTAGCTTCATGAGGCTGAAGACATCGAAGTGATGTACCATCAAGAATTTGATGATATTGGGTATCAACTAAAATGACATAGCGAGAGGCTCGACATAAAAAGTTTTTCTGGGCCTTATTTTATAAATCGTGAGTTAAGATGTTATCGGGTAAGTAGGAATATATATCTCCATACCATTGGGAATTTAGAACAAGAATAAGGTATACCATCTTAGATTGTATAATGTTATATGCAGGTTCCAAGAGTGGCTCCACCAAGAACTCATAGTATTCGACGTTACTGGGCCTTCTCATAAGTGATGCTATTGTGGAAATTGCATCAAGTATTTTGCTACTTTCCCTGGGAATTTTCTCAAAAGTAATTGATATGAAATAAGCTTTTAATTAGTCCACCATTCTTTTTTAAGACATCAAATTTTAATGTTTTGTTTTGTAATCATCATTGACCTATCTAATCACTAGTTGAGAATTGCCAAAAAAATATAACTCATGGATTTTCCATTGCATAGTCGTACAAAGTCTAGTGAGAAATGCTTCATATTCTAAAATATTATTGGTACACTAAAAAATGGATCTTGTAAGCTTTTGGTATATAATCTCACTATGGTGTGATAAAGAGAATGTCAATGCTAGAACCACTTTTCACATAGGAGCCATCAAAATATAAGGTCCAAAGGCATGTAGATTATAGATTGAATATTGATTCGTTAGGTAACTCTATAATAAGTGAATGATCATCTTATATAGGAGAATCTACCAACTGGTCCACTATATCTTTCCCTTTTTATTTCTTTTCTTTCCACATATTCGATGTTAAATCACTAAGAATCATGACACATTTAGCCAGTCAGTCTGCAAATGTTGCCTTACTCAGAAGGTATTTAAGAGGATCCATCTTTGCAATGAGCTTGGTATGATGTATAAGAATGTAATGTCACAACTACTATGAAGCAAAAACTATGGCAAGGCATGCTTGGTTAATAGGATTATAGTTCAATCCATAGCCAACTAGGGTACAACTGATATAATAGATAGCATGTTTTTTTTCCCTTTTGTGTCATGTTGTGCTCAAAGTGCCCCCAATGTTATGGTAGTTGTGGATATATATAATAGCAAGGGATTTTCATCTATAGGAGGTACTAACACCAATAGATATATCATGTACTCTCTTATCTTCTAAAAAAATTTCTTATAATTGTCATCTCATATGAATAGAACATTCTTATGTAACAAATATTGAGATGGTGGACACTTATCTGCAAGTTCTACTATAAAGAGATGAATATATTACAATTTCACTTGTACTGATATTCTTTGGTGGAGTCATCTCAAGTACGCCTTTAATTGTTGGGGGTTAGCTTCAATTCTCTTAGATGAAACAATGTATCCAAGGAGCTTCCTAGAGGTTACCCTAAAAATACATTTCTTTGGATTCAATAGGACCTTGTATTGCTTTAATCTTGTGAATATATTATCTGTAATTTCTAAATGTCCATCTCTAGTGTAGTATTTTTATAGTAAGTCATCTACATAATCTTCCAAATATGTATGCACCATATCATGAAAGATAGTGGTCATTGAATTTTGATATGTGGCTTCAACATTCTTTAACCCGAAGGGAATGGCATTCCAACAAAAAGTTCCCCAAGGACAAGTGAATGTTGTCTTTATATGATCCTTAGGAGCAATTTTAATCTAGTTGTAGCTCAAGAAACCATCCATGAGGGATAACATCTTCTACCCTATTGTAAAATTTACTTATATGTCAATATTTGGAAATGGGGAGTCATCTTTAGGACAAGCTCTATTTAGGTTTATGAAATCAGTGCAACAATGGACATTCCCACCGGGTTTTGAAATAGGTAATTGTAAGAATTTTGAATGGAGCATTAATAGAATGTAAGAATTTTCCTAATGCAATGAAAATATTCCAAGATCTAGAATCTCAATTGATAGAAAAAGAGAGATAGGAAAAATGATATGATCAAATGATAATGGATGCCCATTGATTTACAATGTAGATATGCCTAAATATATAGGCGATGCGTGATAAATATGAGATACACAAGTGATAACCTATTAACCACACAAGGTGGAATCACATGTCCACCAAGGTGGATCATCCTCCATTGTACAATGAAGTATTTTCAATCATGTGCAACAATAAGAGGATGATAATATGATAGGAGCACTAAAGGTGGATCTCACACGTAAAGTGGAAATGAGATAACAACTATCACCCTGTAAAGTAGAATTATCCTACACCATGTGCTAAAATAGGATGCACATTCCTAGGTGTCTAAAATCCAAACTACTATGAAATACATTATCCCAAGTAAGCTTAAGTAAAGTGTAATTAAGAGTATTTAATTACACCAACACTGCCTTAAGTGTAACTTAGGAGAATGCACTTAAACTCACAATGCTAGATGAAAATGCAAGATGGGCCTCGACTACTAGACCATGTTAGGTACCCATGTACAATATGAAAGTGCAAAATAAATTCAATGTAATCTCTCATAAAGTAGAGAAATAGGGAAAACCTCGTGGGAAAACCCTAAGATGCATGGATGGATAGAGTAATCAAGACCCCTCCATTACGAAATATATCATATATATAATCAAGTATCCCCCCATAGGAAGGAAACAAGGAGACATGATATCCCCCCATTAATTAATAATCTCCTTTGAGGATGGTGAGTGCTTAAGGGAAAAACATAGACCAATGGATACAAACAATATTTTTCCCCTTAGGAAGAAGATACACCTAGTATAACAAAAATAATTCTTCTCATTGTGGATAAGAAGAAGGAAGGGGAATCCAAATGAAGTATGAAGATGCCTCGAGAATCTACTCATGTGTCACCATGTCCTTGGTTGACGAATATGCCACAAACCAATCAGGAGCATACCCAATAGAAGGTGACAAACAAGGACCCAATGGTAACTGATCCATGTAAGAATTTGGATCAAGCTCCAAAGAGAAGGATGTCTCCTCAAAATAGGAAGTAGGAAGAGAGACAAAGTAGCCCCACCTCAATGTAGAAGGTAAACCAATGGTAGATGCTCCAAGATCAATGTAGAAGTTTCTCCATAGAAATTGAGTGATGCTCTTCCCTTTACGAAGAAAAAAATGTCATAAGTGTATCAATAAATCCTCCCCAATCTATAGGAAGAATCCTCAAAATGTATGATGTCTCAAGATACTGAATAGGAGTCTCCAACACATGATAATTCTCAACCTGAACCATGAAATGTGACATATCAAGTGAAGTTTGAGACTCGTGAAAGCCAACCTCCAAAGACTCAAATGTCTTCTCTAAAGATAAAGTGACCTCCTTCAAATTTTGTATCAAAGGATCCACAATCATGTCAAACTCAAAAGAAGGATCAAGTGGAGAATGAAGATGAGGGTTAGAGTGTTACCTTGCAATAACTGAAGAAGGTTCATCCTCATCAAAGAGAAGATGAATGTCATAAGTGATGTCTCCCAAACCCTCAATGTAGGACTCCAAAAACAAACCTACAATGTCTGTCAAGAAGTCATCCCAAGGAACTGTGTCTAGAAGACAAGGAATATCCTATTGCACTGAATCACAAGAAACCATGGCGGTAGGAATACAAGCATCATCAGGAGAAACAATAGAAGTGATCTCAACTGGAGAAGTAGGAGTTTTTGAAGTATCTGAAATCTCCTTCAAAGGATTATCATAATGGATTATTTGCTTTAAAGAAGGAAGAGGTGAAGAATCATGGTTGTCATATGCTTCCCAATGTATTTACAAATTTCATGAGGAATCTTTAAGCCTTCAAGTTCATCATAAAATTTTATATCAATATGTTAAAAAAAAAACTAGGTAAATTTGTCCCCAAGAGTCCCAAAGACTATCATCCCAGGGTTACCAGGACTAGGATTTTTCCTATATAAATATGGAAATATATTACACTCACTAAGATGAGCAAGAACGAGATCACTCCATTGCTTATAGTTTCCTTTCTCCAAATGAATTTAATCTCCCATGATTACTTCAAAGATTAACTTCTCAAATGTGACCAAATAAGATCAAAAAATCATTGCACCACCCCCCCCCCCAAAAAAAAAGAAAAAAGAAAAAAGAAAAAAAGATGATTTTGGCACTTTATATGTGGTGTGTGTACTATTGCCACTTGCTAAAATTGGCCAAAGAAGACTTATGATTTTGATGATTATAATAGCAAATACAAAGCTATAACAAACTTGAACAATTAGGACACAAGATCACTCAAGGATCCAATTTCTTACAAGTGTCAAAAGTAGGCCAAAATAGACTGAATGTTGAAAGTGATATGTTCACTCTCAATAGCTACAAACTGATAGAATTTCTAGAAAAAAAGACAAAAAATCATGCACTTCCAAAAAAAATGGCACCTAAAAATGTGTCTAAATGAGCCCGAATGAAGACTCTAAACTTGCAAAATCAAGGATTAGATAGGTACAGTCACTAAATTTTGCAATTTATGCAAAATCTGTCCTCAAAAACCAAAAACTAACTGCACCAATGAAACATTTAGGAGATTCTACCCAGAATAATAAAAGATTACTCGACAAAAGGAGTCCAAATGAACAAGATATGGGCCTCCAAATCTTGACTGACAAATTAAAACTGCATATGGTGAGGGGTAGAAAATCAAATCCTGATGACATCAACAATCTACAAGCTTAAATTTGATGTCTTGGAGGTTGTCATGGCAAAAATAAAATTACCCTTATTTGATGGGGTCACTGTGGTGTGTTGGGAGTAACAGGTGTGTGCGAAGATATGAGACCCCTTATCATATCAGAGTGTTCACGACCCAAGAAACACTGAGTTGGCCCGCATTCAATAAGGTGAGGTGTTTGGGTTGGATATCCCCACATTCATTTGGACTATAGTGAGTTGGAATTGCGGCTCGTCGAGTTGGATGTCACATTGAGTAGGAAGTTGGAACTCGACACTCGCACAATGAAAATGGAGCTTGGGAAAGGAACTCAATAGTGAACTCACTGAAGGTTGGGGTGGTGTGACCCCTTTAATCCCACATTCATGGGATAAAGGCTTTAGAAGATTTTTATGTAGAAACATTGCACTATGTTTTTGTTATGTCAATGGTGCCACACTGTTGTTGGTTGCTAACGACATGTGGGCTTTATCAAAATTTTGTGGATTCAGTTGTTCATATGGGGTTGGGGTTTGATACACTCTATAGTATTTATTGTATGACTCTCTTATAAGCACTTATTGTATGAGTCTAGATTTGGCTACAAGGATACATATAATATAATACAAATAATACAGTAATTATTTACTTTAATAATATTTAATTACACTGACAATGACTCTGGATATTACCTGCACACTCATAGTGTACCAGTCGATCCACCAAGTGGAAAATATAAAGGTCATATTTAATTACACCAACAATACTAAATTTTAAATCCTAAATTAGGATCAAGTCCTGGCATGTTTGCATTGGACAAAGCAAAATTAATTTTTCTTTCCTTGAACATTTGTTTAAATGTTGCTCTTTCTTTAGAGGTTAATGATTCAGCTAGATGTATAATTCTTGGTTTCTCTTTAGTTCCTAGATTTTCTACTCTTGTTTTCTCCAACAAAATAGATGACTTATCATGATATGATGCTGGGGGAAATGTGTCAATCCTTCCATCCTCAGGTGCCCCAAAGAGGTTTTACCTTTGGATATGTCCTTTATTTTTACCTTTTTGTGAATTTAATGGCATCGTAGAGTGGTTTTCACTAGAAGACCTATTATATTTTTAATAATTTTGTGATAGAAAGTCTTAGCACCTTCTAAGTAAGTTGCACTATTAAGTTCAATGGTAAATCCAACCCTATGGTCCTCGAGGGGTAGGTCACTTTGTGCTTCGATAAATTTTATTATTGCTTCATAATTTTGAAATATGTCCAATTATAGCGGTCATTGTTGGTCCCAATAAATAAGTTTCAAGTGAACAAGGGGTAAACCTAAGCTAGAATTTTACATCCACCATCAGGTTTTATCGATTCAAGTATGCCTTGTTTGTGTGCACCCAGAGGATTGTCACCATCATAGCCATATATTTCCATTATCTTGAGTCCTTTTACATACTGATCAATCGGTGTATTGACTTTAGGTTTTTTAGCTTGTTCTTTTTTTATATCTTAATCTTTGTACAACCAGCTTAGGAGATCTTCTTCTTCTATTTTATCATAAAAGTATTCCCCATTTCTTGAAAGTTATGGGTTTGAAAACTATAGTTGTTGTATCTGATGTGGTTTTAGTCATTTGCAGTTTTCCATAGACTTGAGGAGGTAAAGTCATGCTTCCAATGGAAAGAGCATGATTTAGGGTATGTTCTAGTACTCCTTTTTCTTTTACTTGTAGTTTGATCTCATCTTTACTGGATTTTTAGGAGGATGCTTTTAGGGACTTAGAGTCAACATATGCTTGAGAGGGAGATGCTTCATGATTTATAGGAATTTTGGATTCACTCTTAGGGTTTAAATGATTGCAATATATAAAAGGATATGGATCTCCCAGTATAGTAATATTAGTGTCATTATGCAAAAAAAATATGCACTGATGATATGTAGAGGACACAAATAGGTTAAAGGGAGATAAAAAAATTGGAAAATCATATCCTTCACCATAGTCCCAACTTTGATAGATAATATAATTGTTCCTTTAAACAAGTGCTCCTCTTCTTTATAATCATTTATGGTAATCTTTTTGTTTGGATCAACTGCACTCTTAGTCTTGGTGTTTGAAAATGTTTATTCTTTTGAAAGCCACTCATATACCTTGAGACTGATGTTCGGAGTGGTTAGCTCCAAATGTGAAAGCTCTGCAAGGTAACTAGACCAACTATAGGGACAAGACTGTCTGTTTTACTTCTGGCTATGCAAAACCAAGGTGGGTACACCTAATCCAGATAAAACTCAACTCTTTACAATACCTTATAGTCTGGATTCAAACAATAGATAATAGTAAGAAAGTACTAAATTCTAACCAGGTATTCATTGACTCTCCATTACTATGTAGGACATACAACCAAAAACCACAAATAATAGGGAGCTTGGATATGGTTTTGATGTAAATTTGCAAAATATAACCAAACCAGATCAAACATATATCAGCAAACAGATATACTAGTTCTTGATTAGTGCCTTATCCATTGGGCAATACTTCAATACAAATATTGAGAATAGAAAATAACCTATTGGCAAAGACTCATAGCCATAAATACAAATACCTCATATCACACACTTCTTATAGAATCCTTCTGTAGATACACCCAATGAATTTATGTTATATTCAAAGCACATTCAATTTGGTCCTAGATCAAAACTAAGGAATAAAACATAGACATAGAGAACTTCTATGTAATGAACTAGAAGATCCAAAATTCATAAGGTGAACACCAAGGAGAGACTTGAAACTGAGAAATACTTATATTAAGTATGATAAGTCAAATTTATGAATCAATATGACTGAAATAAAACACCATTCAACAATGTGCAAAATATTACAAGAACTTTCTATCTATCTTCAATATATTCTAACATGAATCTACTATATCCCTAGAACTCAAACTCCTGAGAAAACACTTAGGGTCAAATAAATCTGGAACTCTTGACACCGAGAAAAGATAGAGACTTATAGGAGAAGGAAAACCCTAGGAGAGGGTTACCTGACAATAGTCCTTCTCAACAATTAAATGTAGTCCTTCTTCTCTAGTTAATCTTCTCCAAAAGATCACTAAAAGATTTGTTCTGACACATCACCCATCAAGCCATGAGAAATACATAAATGTAGAACAATCACGAGATGGGTAGAGAAACCCCAAAATAGAAAGTAAACTAGAAACCATACAAGACCACCATGCAACAATAAATGCCCCCAGGACCATAGAAAACATCCCCATCCACTCAAATGGTGCCATTAAAGTTGATCACGGGCAAAGAAAACCTTGAGCCACTCCCAGCAAATTTGTAACACGCAACCATGGTTGGAAACCCTCATAAAGCAAATGGAAATTTGAAAATCTGTTATAATGGCTAACTCCATGGTGTGAAGCTCTCATCAAGGACTGAGATCAAGAATTTCTCCAACTATTAAACGTAGTCATGGATCAACTTTAAGCTACCTAGGCACTCACTTAGATCTGAACATGTGTCACATAGGCGCAATGACTCTATCATTAGATATCGAGCACTTACCCCATGATCCTTCACGTTGGCCATATGATCTTTTCAAACTTAACTATCATTTATCCACCTTAGCAACCTCCGGGACCATGACGTCAGAAAAGCCACGTGTCGACCAAGCGCAATGGCTTGAAGATAGATCTTGAGAAACTTTGTCCATGATCCCTAGCACTAATCGTTGCTCAAACTTCATCTGTCATAATCCCTCTTATCTCTGAATTGCTAAATGGAACCTGACCTAACTTGATCTAACCGCAGTTTGATTTGGAGATTCGGAGATAACGTAATCTCTAAGAAGCTGAAACATTTCTTAATTCTAAGTTACATTCTGAGATTACGTGCACACCACATGATTTGAAAAAAACATCAATGACCCTCGCCAGATCTCTGAAAGAAAGCAAGACTTTGACTATTATCTGGTGATTTAGCGCAAGCCCTAGATCTATGTCTGATGACATGTAACTGATTAAATGTTTGATTATATTAAGTCGAAGATGATGCAAGACATTAAATCAGTTAATGGTTTGTATTGTCATTGATGTCAACTTGATATTATCTATATGGTCATATACATAATGCCAAAGAATTCAGATAATCAATAGAATAAAGGTTATGCTTTTAGCAATGCATAAAATTCAAGTATTCACTAAGTGATAGACTACACCGACGGAGTGCACACCATTGGTAAAGATAGAGATAAAAGTCACAGTGATGCCTGACGAGCAGAAGACAGTGTTACCCGATGAAGCAGAATCACAGGATGCCCGATGAGCTAAAAAAAGTGTTGCCCGACAAGCAAGATCCAATGATGCCCTACAGACAGAGATCTCAAAGCTAACTGAAGTTACACCAAGGAAACTGGCAGTTGTCACCGGCGACGAACTGCAGAATTGATCGAAAGAACAAAGAGATCAGAAAATGACAAAATATCTAGCTGGCGGAGCTAAAGGATAGAGTTAACTGGTTGTTTTATTTGTTTTATTTGACCATAGTTAATAAATTGATTTGTACAGTTGGCAAGAATATAACTACGAGATAAATCAGGAGTTAAAGCCATAAATCAATTTGGCTGGATTTTTTTTTGCCAAGAATCAAGAACCAAGAATTAAGGAATATCATGTCTATTTAAGAGACAAGTATAATTCATTCCTGCAAGCAATCATATACACAAGGGAGTGAAATGATAGAAGATGCTGAAGAGAAACTGATGAAGGATAAACTTCATGCAGTCCTGATCAATCAAGCTAAGGGAGAACTAAAGAATTCTGCAAACACCGACACACAGTGAAGCACAACATCACAAAGCATAAAGAGTTAAGTACAAAGGAATTGTATTGATACATTGATCAAAAAGATATTGTAAGTAAATAGATCTAAAAATCTGCAATCCAGTTGCATTAGAAACAGGTCATTTTGTTTCAATTTAACCATTGAAGCATTAAGTCTCTTAATAGAGTAGGACTTAACAGTCTTTTGTAATTGAGGTATATCCTAACAGATTAACAAAAGGTTGACTCATGATAGTAGCACTGGTCTTACCTAAAGCCTATTGACAGTCTAAGAAGGAGGCTAATTCAAGGATGGTAGTAAGATTTGTATAAAGCCTATTGACAGTCATGAGACTAATTCAAGGATGGTAGCGTAGATGCCAGATACTAAGTGACAACCTATGTATAAAAATCCTCTAACAAGGTCACACTTAACAGTGTGTTTGTAACCTTTAACAGGGTTGGCTCCTAACATGGCTCACTTCAGAAGAGTGAAAATTTGGGGTACCGGGCCCAGTGGTTTTTCCCTTAACAGGGTTTCCATGTTAAAATTCTTGTGTTATATGTGTATGGTTTATTACTTTATTGTTTTACATTCTACATATGCATTTATGGATTGATTGGTATACTCTGCATATTTACTAAGTATCGGTAAATACAATTTACTGCTTATCGATTATCAAGGAGAATAAGGACAGACAAGGTAAACCGACAGACAGTTATTTGTTTCAAGTATTTCAAAGGTACACATCTTGTACGGACTTAATAATTGGAGAAGTGTTGATTAGAGGATTAAAGCTTAAATTGGATAAATAATTGAGGCCACTGATTCACCCCCCCCCCCCTCTCAGTTATTACTAACAA
>MU226222.1:1347407-1418888 GCA_018584345.1 Thuja plicata
TTGCAGAAAAGAATGAGCTGGAAAGCACAAAAGAACCAGAAGACTACAACAAGTTTGTATATTGTGAAGAACCCATAACTCTACCCGAGCAACAGTGCATAAATCCAGAACAACAGAATGTTGCAACCAACGGTCAGAATGTTGTTACCAATGGTCAGGATAATGATCAAGATAATGTGCAAGGTAATGAAGATCAAGTTGATATGCAAAGAGTTGTACCTATACTTGCAAAATATGTAAGAAGGAACCATCTAGAGGACCAAATAATAGGAGATAAGAAAGTTGGTACAAGAACAAGAAGTAAGTCTTTAAACTCAAATTGCTTAATTTGTGAGTTTAAACCAAAGTCTGTCAATGCTGCACTAGATAATAAGGAATGGATAAGTGCTATGAATGATGAGATTGAATAGATTGAAAAGAACAAGACATGGTCACTTGTGCCAAGACCATATGACAAGAATGTCATCGGTACAAAATGGATATTCAGGAACAAACTGAACGAGAATGGAGAAGTCACAAGGAACAAAGCAAGACTAGTATGCAAAGGGTATGCACAAGAGGAAGGTATAGACCATGGAGAAACCTTTGCACCCATTTCTAGGCTAGAAGGAGTAAGAATTATACTTGCTTATGTTGCATACAAAGGATTCAAAGTATATCAAATGGACGTCAAGTCAGCATTCCTAAATGGAATACTTGAAGAAGAGGTGTACATTGAGCAACCAGAAGAGTTTGTGGATCCAGACAAGCAGAACATGGTATGTAGACTTCACAAAGCCTTGTATGGATTAAAACAAGCTCCCAGAGCCTGGTATGAATGAATTCATTCGTATCTAATAAGTATTGGATTCATAAGGACTAGTGAGAACAATAATCTTTATTTGAAAGAAGATACTAATGCTAACACTTTGATTGCTGAAATATTTGTTGATGACATCATATTTTGAGGCAATGATATGCTATGCAAATCATTTTCTGATGAGATGAGCAAGGAATTTGAGATGTCTATGTTTGGAGAGATCAAGTTCTTTCTTGGTTTGCAGATCATTCAACAAAGTGAAGGTATTTTCATAACATAGTCCAAATACATTGATAAGGCTAAATTATTGCCTTTGTTTTGTATAATTTTAATACTCTGTTCTTGTTTTTGTCAAAACATTTGAGAGTCTAACCAGTCAAAAACTTGTGATAAAGTCCAGAAAGAACTGATGAACCATGGGTAGATGTTTGTGACATATTTTGCTAATATTATACATATAGTGCAATACTTCATAAAACCATCAAAATCTATGTTCTAATATCTGGATATTTAATTTGATTAAGCTTGTTGCATGAATATTTCCATATCATAACTAACTTGACAGGAGAGAAAGCGGCTGGAGAGTGGTCGAAAAAATTCAAGGAGGACTGTTGAGGACCGGCTACAACGGAGTGATCATTACAGCACCAGGAAACATAGCTACTACAATGGAGCCATTATTCCAGGTGGCGGGGATGTAGTGTGCCTATTTTCCCTCTGTACTTCATTGCATTGAATTGGTCACCCGAGCTTTACTACCCATGCCACGGGCTATTGTGTTTCCTTCTTCTTCTCCAGCATGTTTTCAGCAAGATAGTTTCTTTTCTATTTTTGTAATAAATGTTTGATCCTCTATATATAGGGATTGTACCGATAGTTTGAAGTTAGCTAGAACAAAATAGAGACAGAAGTTTTTGGAAGAAAATTGATATACGACAATCTATTTCAAGTTCGACATATTGTTTCTATGTAATGAGTTTTTGAAATGCAATGAAATAGTTCTTGGTTTACATTCTGTGTTCATAGTTTAGCAGAAACCAACCAAGGGGGCCCACTTGGGAGGTGGAATAGGTTAAAATAGAATAGATTTTATTTCCAGCATTTCTAGTATTTCAGATAGAAGTTACAATTTCTTCCTGCAGCATCGCAACTTGTGAGTGCTCCTGCAGCATCTGCAAGAACAGTTATAATGGATGTTTTAGGTTGAAATCATAGGTTTCAGTAGAGTTGCAATTTATAGCATTCATTCTAGTAAGAAGATAAATGTATTCTTTTCCTACAGCTCTAGTATAGGTTTCTTTTATGCATTTTTACCTTCCTGCAGCATAAGCAGAATGACTCCTTAAGGAACCTAGTGCACATATTGTACTGACCATTTCAAGTATACGTCCCTGGGTTGACAAGTTAAATGCACCTCATAATGTGAAAATTAGTCCTTATATTGAATCAACCATTCCTAAGAAAGGCCTTGAGCATGATTATTATACACCTATTGTGAGGTGGTTCATACATCAAAGAAGTTCTAAAAATATTCAAGATGGAAGATTCCAAACCTGTTGGAACACCGATGGCTGTTGGATGCAAATTAAAAAAGGAAGACAAGACAACAGAGGTAAATCAAACTCTATACAGATCAATGATAGGGAAACTCATGTATGTTGTACACACCAGACTAGATATTGCACATGCAGTAGGAGTTGTTGCTAGATTTTTTGCTAACCCCAGGGAATCACATATAACTGCTGTGAAAAGAATTTTAAGATATCTAAAGAATACTGAGGAATTTGGCTTATGGTATAGAAGAGAAGGCAAATTTGAATTGAAAGTGTTTATCAATGCTAATTAGGCTGGAAATCTTGATGACCGGAAGAGCACAACTGGAGGAGCATTATTTATGGGTGACAGACTTGTCACATGGATTAGCAAGAAGCAAGGATGCATCTCTTAGTCTACTGTAGAAGTAGAATATGTTGCTGCTATTGTAAATTGCTTGAATATTGCATGGATCAAATAGTTGCTGGAAGGTATGCATATGAAAATCATAGAACCAGTAGTTATCTATTGTGATAACACCAGTGTAATAAATATTTCCAAAAATCCAGTCATGCATGCAAAGACTAAACACATTGCCATCAAGTATCATTATTTAAGAGAACAAGTTCAAGAAAAGGAGGTGATACTTGAATATGTGCAATCAAAAGAACAATTGGCTGATATCTTCACCAAGCCATTGCCCAAGGATACATTTGAGTACCTGAGGAAATGACTAGGGGTCAAACCCATGTCTAACAGTCAGTAAAAGGACTGGATGCTGCATCAACCATATATTATCAAAATATCATTCATGATTGATGCAAGCAGAAGCTAAACTTCAACGCTACATCTATATACAAAAGGTATATATCAGAACCAAGCACTAGAGCAGGTTGTCATATTAATAATGGATAAGGGAAATTTAAGGAATATATTATGGAAAGAACAATTGGTTGATAGAATGTCAGATATTTTTAAAATATTTGTTTGGCATTGTTGTCAAAGGGAGAGAATGCTTCCATATTATCATCAGAAACTATTCATTATCAGATTGCTCCAAACAGGGAGAGATCATATCCAAAGGGAGAGAATTGATATAAAAGTTGCAAACAAAAGACAGAGACATCAAAGAAGTAGAACAACCAAAGAGAAAATTGACACCAACAGAGGTCACAACACATTAGAAGAAGAAAAAGAAAAGTTGCAAGAATCAAATCTAAGCTTACATAGAGCTTACCGGCGGTCAGACATTTTATCGGTTATCAAAACAAACTGTTTGGTAATTTGATGAATCTCAAACAATTGTATTTCATATTGTATTAGCAATAGTATAGTATGATAATATAGCATGTTTCCATCAATGCCAAAGGAAGAGATTGATGACATGTAACTGATTAAATGTTTGATTATATTAAGTTGAAGATGAGGCAAGACATTAAATCAGTTAATGGTTTGTATTGTCATTGATGTCAACTTGATATCATCTGTATGGTCATATACATAATGTCAAAGACTTTAGAGAATCAATGGAATAAAGGTTATGCTTTTAGCAATGCATAAAATTCAAGTATTCACTAAGTGACAGACTACACTGGTAGAGTGCACACCATCGGTAAAGATAGAGATAAAATTCACAGTGATGCCCTATGAGCAGAAGATAGTGTTTCCTTATGAAGTAGAATCACAGGATGCCCGATGAGCTAAAAATAGTGTTGCCTGATGAGTAAGATCCAATGATTCCCAACGAAACTGGCAGTTGTCACCGACGACAAACTGTAGAATTGACCGACAGAATAAAGAGATCAGAAAATGACAAAATATCTAGCTGGCAGAGCTAAAGGATAGACTTAACTGGTTGTTTTATTTGTTTTATTCGACCATAGTTAAGCAATTGATTTGTACAGTTGGCAAGAAGATAACTACGAGATAAATCAGGAGTTAAAGCCATAAATCAATTTGGCTGGATTTTTTTTTTTTGCCAAGAATAAAGAACCAAGAATTAAGGAATATCATGTCTATTTAAGAGACAAGTATAATTCATTCCTGCAAGAAATCATATACACAGGGGAGTGAACTAAAAGAAGATGTTGAAGAGAAACTGATGAACGATAAACTGCATGCAGTCCTGATCAATCAAGCTAAGGGAGAGCTAAAGAATTCTGCAGACACCAACACATAGTGAAGCACAACATCACATAGCAGAAAGAGTTAAGTACAAAGGAATTGTATTGATACATTAATAAAAAAGATATTGTAAGTAAATAGATCTGAAAATCTGCAATCCAGTTGCATTAGAAACAAGTCATTTTGTTTCAATTTAACCATTGAAGCATTAAGTCTCTTAACAGAGTAGGACTTAACAATCTTTTATAATTGAGGTATATCCTAACAGATTACCAGAAGGTTGACTCATGATAGTAGCACCAGTCTTACCTAAAGCCTATTGACAGTCTAAGAAGGAGGTTGTTTCAAGGATGGTAGTAAGATTTGCATAAAGCCTATTGACAGTCATGAGACTGATTCAAGGATGGTAGCGTAGATGCCAGATACTAAGTGAAAACCTATATATAAAAATCCTCTAACAAGGTCACACTTAACAGTGTGCTTGTAACCTTTAACAGGGTTGGCTCCTAACAGGGCTCACTTCAGAAGAGTGAAAATTTGGGGTACCGGTCCCAGTGGTTTTTCCCTTAACAGGGTTTCCACGTTAAAATCCTTGTGTTATATGTGTATGGTTCATTACTTTATTGTTTTACATTCTACATATGCATTTATGGATTGATTGGTATACTCTGCATATTTACTAAGTATCGATAAATACAGTTTACTGCTTATCGGTTATCAAGGAGAATAAGGACAGACAAGGTAAACTGACAGACATTTATTTGTTTCAAGTATTTCAAAGTCATACATCTTGTAGGGACTTAATAATTGGAGAAGTATTGATTGGAGGATTAAAGCTTAAATTGGATAAATAATTGAGGCCACTGATTCACCCCCCTCTTAGTTATTACTAACAATGTCTTGATCAATGGTCCTAGTCTGTTCTCAGCAAACCTAGCCCTAACTATGAGTTTCCCTGGCTTGACCCTGATTAAATCTAGAGATTCAGAGATAACTATATCTCTAAATTGTTGAATACTTTCCTTAACTCGAGTTTCATTATGAGATCACGTGACAACCCTCGATCCTTCTCGACAACTACGGTTCAAATTTGATCCTAGCTAACCCATCTTAAATTCACTTGACTCAGGTTCTATCTTGAGATTATGCAACTAAATAATTCTCCAAGTTGCCAGATACTTGACTTAACCATGATTACAATATGAGATCATGCACAAGCCACAAGATCAACACAAGAAAAGAACTCGATCAACAACCCTCGCTGAATCCCTGAAAGTTTAACTTAACCTCAAGTTTATTCAGAGATCCAACAACAAAGCACATGAAAACCCCTTCTTGACTCTATTTAGATCTCGAGATTCAGAGATAAAGGCATATATGAATCTCCCAATTCTTTACTTGACCTGACTTAAGTCACGAGATCCAACGCCAGCCACGCGATCAAAGCTGCATCCACAGTCCTTGCTAGATCTCTCAATAAAATAGCTGACCCTAACTTTATCTAGCAATTCAACACCAACCGTACATCTCTAAGAAGATCGATGACCTGCATGTAATCTCACAAACTTGAAAGCTTATTCAATCTCATTCACAAATTAAAAGATAACTGTCTACGCCAAGTCACCAGATAACAAAGAATATTTGACCTGACAAAACACATGGAAAATAGGCGCTTTCTCTTGAAGGTTAAAGAATTGTGTCTCTGGCTTGAGCCATAACGCTGATCATTTGATTGAAAACAACTTTCTTAACACATAAAAATAATAAGACATGTTGGGACTTAGGAAAATAGGAAATATTAAAGCTCACCCCACTAGGCAACATGACTTAGGGAAATAAAAAGGTCCTCGCCGAGACATGACACATGACGCATGACTTAAAGATTTAAGTTACAAAAAAGTAACTTCAAATTAGAAAAACCCATGATGGTTTAGGGTTTTACAAATTTCAAGTGTTTCTAGGGCTTAAGGACACACAAGACATTAGAACTAGTCCTAGAACACTTTTGCAAATTCCATGAGGACACCATCTAAACCAAAAAATTTACAGTCCTAATAGTGGCTCTGAATAGGGAGGTATGTCTCTTGCAGGCATGACCAGAAACCAAAATCTTAGGGAAAAAGAAGACCACCAACCAAAAATAAACTAACCTAAAACACACACCCTAAACTACACAAAACCTATTTACAACCTACTGTTCATGGATTTGAGACTTCAAGAGAAGTAGAACTTCAGAAAGAAATTGCCCATGAACTGGCAGTTCCAGAGTATTTCCAGCCAAATCCTTGAGAATGTAAGAATCAGAGCCCCATTTGTTATAAATTATATATGGTCCCAACCATATAGGATCAAAATTACCATGTTTTCCTTTGTATTCAAGTATAGCATTCCACATCAGGACCAAATCATCAGCTTTAACACCTCTAATAGTGTTTCTCTTGTCAAACAAGTTCTTACATTGCAATTGTAACTTAACATTCCTATCATGTGCATCCCTTCTTGATTCATCTAGTTGTATCAAGTCATACATTCTAATTTTCATCTCATCATCTAAGTCATCATCGTATTCCTGGACAAATTTGTACATATGTAACAAGTTGTTTTGAGGCAACCTAGCATGGATACCATATACCAAATGAAAAGGTGCACAACCAATGGCCTTCTTCACTATCACTCTATCAGCCCACAGTGCATGTTGCAACTTTGAATTCTAGGCCTTTTTGTTCTTATCCAACACTCTTCTCATGATCTTAATCAGACTCTTATTATTTTATTCAGCCTGACCATTCCCTTGTGGATGATATGGGGATGAGTAAGAGACTTGGATCCCATAGTGCTGGTAGAAATCAATAAATTATTCTGATATGAAACACATTGCATTGTCTAACACAATAGTCTTTGGACAACCAAATCTAGTTAAGATATTTTGCAATATGAAATCAGTCACAACCTTCCTAGTAGCTCTTCTAGTGGGGATTTCCTCAACCCACTTGGTAAAGTAATCAGTTGCTACTAAGATCCACGAATGACCCCCACTAGACTTTTTTTGGATCTCTCCAATGAAATCCATTCCCCACTTCTGAAAAGGTGCCTCAACTGTAACAGGATTTAGAGGCAAATTCCCATCGAATTTAAGCTTACCTCCAAATATTTGGTAGGCATCACATCTTTTAACATAGTTGTGGGCATCCTTGAATATGGTTGGCCACCAAAAGCCAGATCTCATAATCTTGTGCGCAGTATTCTTAGCCATATAATGGCCCCCACATGCACCATCATGCATTTTCTCCAACAGGCTTCTAGATCTATCATAATCTACACATTTGAGAAATACTCCTTCATTGCTCATCCACCACATTTGACCTTGAATTATAGCATACTTTACAACATGCAAATTGATTGTTCTTCTTTTGTTTTCATCCATGTCAGCGGGCAGTATCATCTTCTACAGGTATCCAACAATATCCCGATACCATTCATAGCAATCCATATCACATATATAAGGCCTTTAATTTTCTTCTAGCACATCTATATGATTTGCATCCAGATTTCTCTCAGCCATAACTTTCTCAAGTCCCAGGCCTCTGACCAATTTTGTAATATGAATATCAATATTGAATTCTCAGATCTTGTTTATCCATCTACACCTCTTCCCTGAAACTTCTTGAATAAAATGTATTTTATAGCAACACTGGGCACATAAGCGACCACAGTTGCTCCTACCAAATAGCACCTAAAAGCTTTGACAGCTTTGACCAAAGCATAGGTATGCTTCTCCATTCAATATCATATTTAATCTCTAATGCTTGTAAAGACTTACTGAAAAAAGAAATGGGCTACTCAAAGCCCTCTTAATTCTTTTGTAACAATACTATGGCAATAGTATTGTATGAAGCAAATGAAAAGATCTGCAAAGGCTTACCATAATCTAGTGTTCTTAAAATAGGAGCATCTTTGATAGTCTTCTTGATATCTGAAAAATCCTTGCATGCTTCTTGATTCCACTCTACTTTTGCTTCTTTTTTCATCATCCTTGAGATTAGAATACTAGTTTCTGCAAAGTTAGTAATAAATATCCTCAATAAATTTACTTGTCCAAAGAAATATTGAATGCCCTTAACATTCTTGGGTTGAAGGATCTTGTCAATTGCATCCACCCTTTTAGGGTCAATTCTTACTCCATCCTTAGATACAATGTGTCCTAAAATCTTTCCCTGTATCACCCCAAACACACACTTATTTGGGTTAAAAAAACCCCATATTCCAAAACTCTCATAAAGATATGCTCAAGATGACCATAATGTTGATCTTGTTTTGCTGAATAAATAGTAAGATCATCTTGATAGACTGCTATAAACTTATTTATGAAATATGCAAATGCCACATCCATGGCTCTCTAAAAAGTTTCTCTAGCATTTGTCAAGCCAAAAGACATTTTGACATACACATAAGTGCCCCATGGTGTGGTGAATGAAGTCTTGAATTTCTTTTATTCCTTGACCATGACCTGATTGTACCCTAAAAATCCATCCAACATAGACATCAATTCTGATCCTGCGACTCTTTGTAACATAGCTTCCATATTAGGCAATCCATAGTTGTCCTTTAATGAATTAATGTTCAAGTTTCTAAAGTCTACACAAAGTCTGATATCACCATTTTTCTTTCTTACTAGTACCAAATTTGATACCCATGTCGAATGTCTAATAGGATTTATTATTCTAGCATCCCTCATCTTCTTCAATTCTTCTTGCATCTTGGGTGCTAGGGTGGGATTGATAGGTCTCAATTTATGTCTGAAAGGCCTGGTGCCTTCCTTCAAAGGAATCTCATGTTGGAAGAGATCTTGTTTGTATGCCTTTAAATCATCAAAAGACCATGCAAATACATGCTTATACTTTCTAAGAAGATCAACTAACAACCCTCTAAGTTTAGGAGAGAGTATTTTATGAATATATACCTTCTTTGGAGCTTCATCTGTCCCTAAGTTTACTTCTTCCAAGTCCTCGGGCCTATT
This sequence comes from Thuja plicata, assembly GCA_018584345.1. Classification (NCBI taxonomy): domain Eukaryota; kingdom Viridiplantae; phylum Streptophyta; class Pinopsida; order Cupressales; family Cupressaceae; genus Thuja; species Thuja plicata. The sequence goes on from MU226222.1 coordinate 1,356,881, forward strand.
CACAGTCCTTGTAGAAAAAGGCTTGTCGTTATTATCAAAGTTTTTCTCAAGCACAACCAATCCTTTAGGAACCTTATTTTATTTCATCTAGAATACATATTTACCAAAAATAGTATCTCTGCCATCCACAATCTCTACATACCCACTGAAATCCATCTCTTTATTCCGAAAGTCTGATTCACAATACAAAAATCTCAGGATATCCAAATCATCTTCAAAGACCTACCAGCTCCTAACATTGTCTAGAATGGATGACCTAGATTGAACCTCAATTTTAGAGATTCTGATTCACAATACAAAAAACTCAGGATATCCAAATCATCTTCAAAGACCTGCCAGCTCTCAACATTGTCTGGAATGGATGGTCTAGTTTGAACCTCAATTTTAGAGATTCCTGCAAAAGTAATATCTTCTAGTCTTAATGCAATATTAGCTAGCAAGTCTACCATTTTTTTTGACCTCTGTTCATCCAATCAATGCTAAAAGCATCAAATTTTTCAACTTTATCCCAAACAACAGTTCTATACTGCTTTAATCTCTTATTCTTTGAAGCATATTTAGATCTTATCTGAGAAATCACTAACTCAGAATCACCAATAACTCTGAGATTTTTGATATTGTGTCTTGACACTAACCTCAATCCAATTAGTAAAGCCTCATACTCTACAATATTATTAGTGCATGTGAACATCAAAGTGAATGTGAACTTGAAGGTCTTACCACTAGGAGCTATTAACAAAACTCCTTCACCAACTCCTTCTTTTCAGCTCACACCATCAAAGTGCATTGTCCACAAGTCATTGTTGTCTGTTAGGCTATCCTTCTCTTCAGATAATAACATATACTGACCTTCTCCTTCAACATTCCCATCTTGGACTTGAAAGGATCCAATGTTAGTATTCAAGAAACAATTCATGTTATTATCTTCATTTTCCTCAATCATGTGAGGAGTTCTAGTTTCTCTAGATACCTTAACATTTTCACCAGCAATATCAAAGGTTGCAAAGGATAGGTCACATTAAATAATTTCTCCCATTGAAGCACTCCACTTTCTTGACAATAGAATTCCATACTGAGGAGGAATATCCACAACTAAGACACTCATTGTTAGTATCTTCTCTAGACATGCAGCTAGTCTGTAAGGAAAATCTTTGATAGTACCTATGATAGACACCTCTCTAGGGTCCATTTCTTGACATCTTCCATGAGGAGAATCAACTTGCAGTCCCATTGATTTCATTATCTCTACAGGCATGACAGTGTTTGATGCTCTTGAATCTATCATGCAATTATTCAGCTTCTTACCATTTATAATTAGAGTTAAGAAGAAGGGATCCACAACCCCCAAAGGAGCATTCACATGATCTATATTTAAGAAAACCTAAGGGATCTTGGAGACAATATCTTCTGATTCTTTCCCTTGTTATCATATTTATCCTTTTTATTTCCCATTTTCTCACTCTTTTCTTGCTTCTGAGTCCTTGAAGAAGTAATTCTATTCACCCATGTCAAAGTATTTTCCTTATGTTCTTCAATCATCATCATCTCCAAAAGTGGAACCTTGACGGTGATTTGTGACAACAATTGCCCCATATCAACAGGGGTGTATTTTATATCAGAGATGTCTTGTCTCAAAGTGACAACATTTCCATCTTCCACTTGAGTGGCCAGACTTGGCTCAAATTTTTTGTTATCCTTTTGGGAAGAGGAAACACCTATCTTTGGCATTTTTTTAATCTTATGGACAACATTTGGATTATTAGGCCTTTCTTCTTTTTTAAAATTTATTATTTTGACACTCTCAACAAGTTTTTCTTTTCCCTGTGTTTGCTTATTGTTTGTTGTTGCTTCACTGATAAACATACCAGCTAGCCTACCATTTGTTTTGCCAACTGTCCTATTTCTCAAATTTTAGTTACTCCTTGCTTGAGTAACCATGTCTATAGTAATTTGTGCAATCTCTTCATTTGAAGGTCTCCTTACCCCTTGTAACATTACACCTTATGTCATCAATTTTTTCTTCCTCCTCATCAGATGAAATCTGATCTTGGCTTTCATTATCATCATCAGATTCTTCTTCACTCCTCAAATGTGCACAATTCATTGTACAACCACTATCATCATACAATTTATCCTCCTCTTCCCTCTCTTGTTGTGCCTCATTCACAGATATATTCAGGGCAACAACACAATAACTGGGATTATGTGGAGATTGACAAGTCGTGCACCAAGAAACATCATTCAACATATTAATAGAGTTTCTTTGCAGAGGATCAGGGGTCCCATCATCATGCTTTTCCTTTATTTGTAGAAGGATAGGCTTCCCATCTTTCCACTGGGTATTATATGGATAATTTGGCATGCTTGGTTGCCTATTGAAATTATTTATGAATGGTCTATCATTATTTGGAACCCTAACAGTCTTGGTCTCCTCAGGGTTCAAATCCTTGATGGTATTTAGAATTTGCTTCATATTGACCTCATCCTTAGGCTTAGCAGTAAAAGACCCATTTGATTCTTTCCTAGTAGGTTGTTAATCCTCTCTTCTACTCAACTTCCCTGACACTCTCCTATTAGTCTCAATGTTCACTGTTGTCTTATATAGGCATCTCTGAGATTTCTAGGATTCCTATCTCTTAGGAGATACCCCATTTTGGAATCAAAGGCATTTAGATATGTGACAAGACATACCTTATTATCAAGCCTCATAACTTGTAAAAGTTTATGCATGACTCTTTGAAACCTTGTATTGAATTTAGCCACATCCCCATTCTGATTATTTTTTATATTATTGAATTCATTCAACATAAATCCCTCATTTGTCTTATCACCATACTGCTCTTTACAATAGCCCTTTAATTCATCTAGGGGAGTTTATCTCTAATTTCATTAGGGACTGCATTAGGATAACCTTGAATATCAAGGAAAGAGAATTGTTTGTATCTTTCTGCATGGGTCGGTCTTGTATGGTTTCTAGTTTAATAACTATTTTGGGGTTTCTCTGCCCATGTTGTAACTTGTCTGCATTTATGTTTGATCATTTATCGCGGCTTGATGGGTGATGTGTCATAACAAATCTTTTAGTGATCTTTTGGAGAAAGATTAACCAGAGAAGAAGGACTAAATTTAATTGCTGAGAAGGACTATTGTCAGGTAACCCTCTCCAAGAGTTTTCCTTCTCCTATAAGTCTTTGGCTTTTCTTTCTATCAAGGGTTCCAGATTTTTCTGACCCTAAGTGTTGGCTCTGGATTTTGAGCTCCAGGGATATAGCAGATTCATGTTAGAATATATTGAAGATAGATAGAAAGTTCTTGTAATATTTTGCACATTATTGAATGGTGTTTTATTTCAGCTATATTAATTCAGAAATTTGACTCATCATACTTAATATAATTATTTCTCAATTTCAAGTCTCTCCTTGGTGTTCACCTTATGAATTTTGCATCTTCTGGTTCATTACATAGAAGTTCTCTGTGTGTATGTTATATTCCTTAGTTTTGATCTAGGACCAAATTGAATGTGCTTTGGATATAACATAAATTCATTGGGAGTATCTATGAAAGGATTCTATAAGAAGTGTGTGATCTGAGGTATTTGTATTTATGGCTATGAGTCTTTTCCAATATGCTATTTTTTGTTTTGAATATTTGTATTGAAGTTTTGCCCAATGGATAAGGCACTGATCAAGAACTAGTATATCTATTTTCTGATATATGTCTGATATGGTTTGGTTATATTTTGTAAATTTACACTAAAACCATATCCAAGTTCCATATTATTTGTGGTTGTTGGTTGTATGTCCTACATAGTAATGGAGATTCAATGAATGTCTGGTTAGCATTTAGTACTGTATAGTCAGGAAATGGAAGCACTTCCATTTTAGACTTGTTTAGCCTTCTGAGTAAGTGGTTTGGGGTCATGACAAGCGCCTTGACTGGGTTCCTAATCTTGACATGGCTTCCCCCTGTTATGCCTTTCTGTCCACCATTTTCTGACCTGATTTCTGCATTTTGGGATACAAACCTATGTTTCTAGGATTTAGGGACAGGGTTGACCTCCTAGGATAGGTTTGACCTTGACCCTGACCTAGGACAAGGTCGACCTTGACCCTGTCCTAGGGTCCAAATCTTGGGAACTTTCAGTTTCCGGATGTCAGTCTTTGCAAAAGTTGTTTCCTGCTTCCGGTTCGGCTATTTCGGGTTCCGAAGCATCGATTCCTAAATTATATTTAATATAGGTCCTCTCCTATGGGTAAAGGCTTAAATTATGATTTAATTATCCTATGTAGGCCTCCTTAGAATATTGTTCCCTAGTTTCATATAAAAGGGAGCTTTCTCCTCTCATTTTCTCTAACCCATGATCAAGCATCATTTACACAATTGAGAAGGATTTTCAAGTGAAATACAAGCAAGATAAGGAGAAAGATTTCAAGAAAGAATCCATACATTCTTAAGCATTCAAGCATCCATTTTCATGAAGGAGATCCATTGGAGGCCATTGAAGGATTCAAGCTACATAGTGCCCTTTTGGTGATATCTCCATCCACCTTCTTCCAAGCCTCTTCCAAATTCAAGAAACCATTCAAGACTTGGTGTTGCAGATCTACAAGCGATTGATTGAAGACATCCTACATGATACATTCTACATTCTAGATCCATTTGATGCATACATACTTGTGGATTCACGGATTCGAATCTGCCACAAGGACTTTTACGAGCAAGGTGAATTTATGCATTTACTTTGTTTACTTCTGCAATTTCAATTATATATATTTGAGGTTAATTCCAAAACTGGGGTTTGACCAAGGCAAACCCCTTTCCCCCAACAAACAAACATTTTTCTTGTAGGTACAGGTTTGAGACTGTAAATTTGAGGCCAGATCTAGATACCCTTTTCGGATTTCTTTCAGACTGTGCGAACAGGGACACTTTCATAGTTGAGCAGATCGAGTTGGAAAAAGTGGTACAGGGCTGACCTTTTTCATAAGACAACATCAGAATGGAAAAAGATTTATGGGTTTTGTCCATCTTTGTGTTTTGGTTCGGTATCAACTGTTAGCATCTCCAGAAACAGTCTATAGATCTCAGAAAACAACAATCTTTGATATGCCACTTTGTAAGGTTGGTACTTCATCTCATCCATTTCAATTCCTAGAACTATCATATACATTCCTTTCTAAAATGTGAATTTAAGATCTTTCCTCTTTGCTCTCATTTCCAAATGATTGATTCATTTGTGCATTGATCCTTTTTGGGTTGATCAATTTGGATCATTCATTTGTGCATTTGAGGTTGAAAGAAGCATCTTATCTTCCCTTAATCACAATCACAATTGCAATATACAATCAACACAAATAAAAATTAACAATTCAAACCCTCCTAAACCATAATTCTCTCCTTTACATTTTGGTAACATATCATCTATCTACCTAATAATAATTTTTTTATGTTACAAGTACTTTCTTACTATTATCTGTTGTCAATGCAAACCCTTCTTATGCTTGTTGAAAGTAAAATAATGGGAAAGCAAGATACTGAGAGGGGGGGGGGGGGGGGTGAATCATATCTTAAAACTTAACCACATAAAACTAATTGATCCACATTCATGTATATATGAATTTAACCTAACATCAGATAGTATCCACAATATGAAATATATAACTCATAACACAGAATTTTGGTAACCTAGAAACCCAAATAGGTAAAACTAGGGTGGGGATGACACCCACAAAAACTTCACTACCACAATAATAAAGTGTGCCTATTAGGGCTACAAGAGTTTGATTACAAAATGTAATCTACCTGGTTAAAGGTCTGTTCAGTTAAGAACTAAAGATCATTACAATCTACCTTGTCAAAGGATTTCAACTTACATTAAAGTAAGCACTCAGCTAAGAGATTTAAAACGGTCTGCTAGAACCCCTTTGTTAAGAGATTTCACCTGATACACCCGTTAGAATGTTTCAAGTAGTGATCCTTTGTTATGCACTCAGATGCTGATAACGGATCTGCTCTTTCAAATACCTTCTGTGATCTCACAATCTGATATGTCTTTTCTCTTCTTTTCACTGCTTTGTCATTTTGCTTGATCTAGACTTCTCAAAATAAATCACTGTTCATCTTTCATGAACAACAACCCTTCTCTCACACATAGTATCTCTCTTTGTATATCTCTCTACATTTCTTTTTCTATGGTTAGAAGCAATCTTATATGTCTTTACTAATCTGGCAGCGAGATCTAGATCAACGATCAAGATCTATCATTTATGCCCCCAAGGCATTATGAATTTCTGATTGGCTCCATGCCATGCATAGTATAAAATAATTAAATGCATAATTAACTCAGTAGACAAATATTAAATGTGTACATATGTTGGCCCAAATCTCATACAAGTCGGCCTAAACATTTCACATCAAAGTTTGAATCAATCCTGACATGTATGCAAAAACTGTTCTGCTCGACACTTAACATCTGTGTCGCTCGACACTTAATATTCTACTCAGCTCGGCATGATGTAACTCAACAACCTAAAACTTTCTTGGCAATGTTTCTTGACCTTGAATGTTTATCTCGGCCACAGTGATAACCAACTAAAACTGCCTAAGTAAATGACTAAGTGTTGGTCACTAATCATCAACAAAACTTAGGGATTAACAATCTCCCCCTTTGATTTTAGTGGCAAAAACACACTTATCATTTCTTTCGATTCATTCCATCCAAAATGTTGCCTAATTACACAATGTATTCCCCCTAGGAATGTACACCATACTACATACAAAAATTTACATCGTACGCATGCCTTCAATTTTTTTTTTTACATTGATACCTGTACTGATCTTCTTACGTTGTATCCCTGTCAGTCCTGTCAGATTCCCCCTTGTTTTTGTCACTGATTGCAGGTGGGGTCAAGTTATACTTATACAAAAACTATTTATGAAGTTGTAAAGTGGATGCATATGCAGTGTCCCAACTGTCCTTAACAAACTTCATAACCTCTAATTTGACTTCTAGCTAGGCAGCTAGACTAACTAAACTTTCTGCAGTGGAGAGATGCGAATCTCTCTTAACCAATTCTTTTGAAGCTGAAATTTCTTTGTGAATTACCTCTAGACGAGGTATCAAGTTTGTCTGGATAGTAATCAATTTGGTCCTTATCCGACCATCTTCAACCATGAGCTCAGCTATCCTCCTTTATGCATTTGTCAATCTGTTAAAATGTAAGGTGCTAGTGCTAGCATCCATACTTAGTGAACTTCCAGTTGAATTTAAGTCTAATTGCAATTTCTCTATGGCTTTTAGATTATCCTTTGTGAAGAATTCAACATCACGTAACTTCTTATACAAAGAATAAACATTTGTTGCAACTTCCTCTAAAATTTCTACAAGAGAAGAAAGTTCAACCTGCTTTACCGCAATCTCTCCTGAGATTTTTGCTAGTACTTTGTTCTTGAATTTCCTCTTGGACCATTGCAATAGATTCTCATTTGATTCAATATTGTCATCATTCACCTTTTGCACAATATGAACTAACTGTTCAAGAATAGGAGCTTGAGGATTGTCATCTTCCATATCAAAAGCATTTACAAATATGTCCTTGATGTCATGTAACACCTTCTTTTGCTTCTGCTCTCTTTTCATTTCCTCCTGTCATTTCTTCCTCTCGAGTAATTATTGAAGAGTCTCAATCTGTTCATAAGATAAAATATTTGGATCCCATGGTGGAATCACAATAACTTCATCTAATGTGACATTAGGAGTGGGAGACTTCTTCCTCATGATTTTCCTCCTCTTAAGTTCTGGTGAGCTATAGCTCGGCTTTGTTTCCTTAATACCTTTTCTTGTATGAGTAGTAGTCACCATTGCATCCTTCAATTCAGTCAAAATTGCCTGTTGATCAGGTGTACCTCCTGTTTTGAGTCCAGTGGGAGTAGATGATGCCGAGTGTGGTAAACCTACCAACACTTGCATTGCCTCTTGTTCCTTAGGTTCATTGTCAGTATCCCTCATCTCCTCACCACTATCTAAGACTGTTTTCACAACCTCTAAAATAGGTGAATTTTGTGTAATTACCTCTTGTTCATCTATTTTCTCCTTTTCTGCTTCCTTTTGTGCATCTTTATCCTCAGGTTCCTTTTGATTTCTCTCTTCATATTCCTCTGTACTCTTCTCTCCTTCAGCCTCAGTAGCCTTAATGAGTGATTCTATAGTTGTGTCTCTTAGCTCATCCTAACCCTTGGCATCCAAATTACTAGAGTCATCAATTGTGACATCAATAGGATTGTCTGTAGTCAGATCTATAATGTTTACTGTATCTGTTTGTTCTTTTGGTTCTAACTCAAACTTGTCAGGCTCAGTAGTAATTTGAGCTTTTGTTTTCTGTGGTGCAGGGGTGGTTTCCACTTCTTTAGCCTTCAGATTAGATGTTCCTTCATACGTCTTCTTCTCTTTCGGAGCAATCAATCCAAAGATTTCCTTCCAAATCCTAGTACTTTGTTGTACTACACTTTCAATATCATTTTTCAAAATAGCATAACCTCTCTATTTAGGTATGAATCTATGCTTATGTTCCTCAACAAATTTTTCTCTCTGCTTCTTAGTTAGCTCAGGAATGACTTGAGCTAATGTGCCTTCTCTAATATGTCTTTCTATAGTAAGTGCAAATTCCCATTTGCTAGATAGAAACTCATATAATTTAGTCGGCACATTGTTTCCTATTGTTGTAGGAGTTAACTTAATATTGTTCATCATATCTAGTAGAGCTTCGTGAACTTTATGCTTATCTTCTAACTTCAATTTCTCATATTTGATAAAGTTAAAACCAGACAACCCTGCAAAATTCCTCAAATTCTCACATACCTCATTAATATCAGTGGGTCTTTTGAATGGTGTTGTTGGTATGTTGCTGGGTTCATCAGTTTCAGTCTTTTCATCATCACTTTCTGGATCCAAATACAGTTTCCTTCTTGGTCTCTTTACTGGTAGGCTCGACACAGCCTTTGTTGTAACTTTATTCTTTGATCCAGAATTACTCTCTCTAACTTTCTTTCCATATGATTTAGTTTTAACTATTGGAGATGTGGCAGCAGATGCCCTTGTCCTTGGACAATTGGCAATAGAAGGGGTAACTTTAGGTTTTGCTTTACTCGGCTTGGTTACCTTGGCTACTGCTGGTTTCTTTCCTTTTGCCTTAACATTAATCTCTTCTTTAGATTCACTAACTTCTACTTCTTCTTCAGATACATCTTCTCCTTGTCCACTAGATATGCCGAGAGGTGCATCCTCTAGCTCCTCATCACTCGGCAATCCAACAATTTTCTTCAGATTCTTCACAATCTTTTTCCTCTTTCTCTCCATGGTTCCTACCTTAGGATTCATGGAAATCCTTTCCTTAGCTTCATCATAATTTCTAAATCTCTTTTCTTTTGTATCAATCTCCTCTGCTAAGAGTGTTTTGATAGCTGCTGATGTTTCATCAATGTTAACTTCATAGGGAAATGACTCTAGCCATGATACCCTAGGTGTCACAGCCTGAATATATGTGTAATCTATGTCAACTAGAAAACATATCTCCTCATAGTGCTTTTCCACAAGTGAACAAGGAATTATAGACCTCAACCGCATTCTCTTTTTGAATTCCACAAAGTAGTTTCCCATAATACTATTGAAATTATTGCCTAATTGCTAAATACATTCACTAATGTGCATAGTAATAGGTCTATCCTTCTTCCAAACAATATTTCCCAGAGTAGGAAATGACTTCTGTACATAGAAGAATATGCAAACTAGTAAAAATCCAAAATTACGTGATGAGCTTTTGGCTTTTATAATCAATAGTTAGTTCTCAGCTAGTTGTGTCAATTGCAGCTCGACAAGGTCATATGTGTGATTCTTCTTGACTATCTTCCATGCTTGGTCCACATATATGCAGGGAACACTATCCAGTCAGCTTAAGTGATAGAAATTATGTGCAATCACTCTCACTCCAAAGTCAAGTTCTAAATCTTCAATTATAGAGATAGTCATACCTATATTGTTCCAGACTTCTCCAGTGTTAGCTGATAATATCTCTTCTTTACTCTGATCTCTCATCATTCATTTTTCAGTGATAACAGGATATCTAGTTACTTGATTAATAATATCTTTAGTGATCCTAACTGGTCCATTGTCTAGCCACATATGCATATTATGAACTCGGCTTATAACAACCTTGATCCATTCATCCTTGAAATTTGGCAGAAAATCTAGGGCACGAGTTAACCCTTTGTTAGCTAAATGCTTGAATTTGTCTTTCAAAACTCCATTTTCATATAACTTATTGTAGGATTTCCTCAATTCACTATCACCTACTTCGCCAATCTTAACCATGTAACATGATCTAACATCGTGGATCATAAGTACCTTTGGTGGAATAGATGAGAGAGCTCCATTTAGATCACCTAAAATTGCACTTTCGGGAATGGCTCAAAATTTAGGAGGTGCATATGCATCACTTCTTACTAGATTAATTTGTTTCAGCTCCTCCTCCATTCCTTTGACTGGTGCAGAAGAACTTGCAGCTATAATCTCTGAAATTAGGGTTCAAAAATGAAGAACATGGCACCTCGACAAGTAACACTTTGCACTGTTCACTTTAGGGTTGTCGATGGCATGCTAACGAGATTTTTGAAACAACCTTTACTAAGATCAATTTTGCAACTTCTTTGATCACTCTGTGAATATTGAAAATCGCAAGGTAAAATGAAGAATAAACTATTCATCCTTATATAGACTTGAAAGGTCAAAGTAGGTAAGCAATAAATATTTTGCCCGTTAGGTTAGTGCAAACCAGTTGTCATTGGCTGACTAACATAGCTTGCATACCACTCGACTTACCATACTCAGCCATCAAAAAACTTACTTGGCCAACCAACTCGACACCTTTAGTGCAGTTAACTCTTCTCGGCACTTGTCACAAACATGTCCTGGTGCATCTCAACATATGTAGATATGGACTTTGGCACATTTACATGTTAGGAACTGATGTAAGATTTGAAATTTAAATGTAGTTCCTTACATACCTCTATTACTCAGTTGGAGATGGTATGATCACCTAATCCATTAGATTGTGTGACCTTGGCTTCAGTGGTTTCACTGCTGCTCGGCTCTGTTTTCCTTACCCATTTTTGGTTCATCTGTGCTCTTATTTCCTCAACAGTAGGAGCATGAATTCTTGTCCTACACTCTCTCTTAGTGTGATTGATTTTCAAACAACTAAAGCAGACTAGGCTTCCATTCATCCAACTCTTAGATTTCCCTCTAAAATGTGTCTTTAAGCAATCTTTAGGTGTATGTCCATATTCTTCACAGTAATGACAACTCTGCCTTGTGTTATAATCCCAGTTGTAAGTGTTGCCTTTCCTAGGTTCTTTTGTTTGTGTCTTTGATGTCCATTGCTATTTAGCATTGGATCTACATCCTTGTGCTTTATGACCATGTTTTTGAAACTTGTAACAACAACCATTAAATCTTGGTTTGGGAGGTGCATCACTTGCTTCAGCCCAACATCCATGTGCTTTATGTCCAAATTTCTTGCAATTAAAATAGTAACCATTGAACTTAGGTTTAGGGTTGGACTTACCTTTCTTGCTTCGGAAAATGTTTTCTGTATGACCTGGTTTTCTACAGTGGTGGCAAACAAGCTTGTTGTGCTTTGTCTTTGCATTCCTCCTTTCACCATTCTTAGACAATTCTCCTTTCTCAGTAGATGTGTTTGGTTCAGTGTGACCTAATCCAGAAGAATCTTTTGGCCTTCTTGATGCTTCCATCAGATTCCCAAAATGATTCAAGGCTTCATTAGGTTTATTCAGTCTTTCATTCAGTTCCTTCTCAGATCTCAAATCATCTTTCAATTGATTGTTCTCATATCTCAGATTCATCATTTCTATATCTTTCCTACTAATATCCTAATTTGCAAGTAGCAGTTGATTTGCCATGTCAACCTAATTGATTGTCATCATTTTCACATCATGTGTCCTTTCATCAAGTCTGACAATAATCACTCTTTTATCTTCTTCTGCCATATCTTTTTCATCTTCAGCTTTCTTCTTTTGTTCCACTACTTCACATAGTCTCGTTGTTTTCATTTCTTGTTCTCTTTTTAAGTTTCTAACTTCTTCACACAGTACATTGTTCTTTTTGAGTATATATGCAATTGCTACATCGCTCTTAGTAGAATCTCCATTCTAAAATAGATTTGCAGTGTCATCTTCCTGATAATGAGTATCATTCATTTGTTTGGCCAAATCTCTCCTAGTTGTCAATGATTTCTTCAATTCCTGTCTTGCTATCTCAAGTTGATGTAATGCTAGCTAAATCTCGATCTTCTGATTCTCAATGACTTTACCCAACTTGTAAACATCCATCTCAAGATTTGTACTCACAAGCTGATTAAAAGCTTTTGTAGGTGAACTGTGCTCTGATACCAATTGTTGGAAGTACAATAATGGGAAAGCAAGATACTGAGAGGGGGGGGGGGCAAGGGTGAATCATATCTTAAAACTTAACCACATAGAACTAATTGATCCACATTCATGTATATATAAATTTAACCTAACATCAGATAGTATCCACAATATGAAATATATAACTCATAACACAAAATTTTGGTAACCCAGAACCCAAATAGGTAAAACTGGGGTGGGGATGACACCCACAAAATCTTCACTACTACAGTAATAAAGTGTGCCTGTTAGAGCTACAAGATTTTTATTACAAAATTCAATCTACCTAGTTAAAGGTCTATTCGGTTAAGAACTAAAGATCATTACAATCTACCTTGTCAAAGGATTTCAACTTACAGTAAAGTAAGCACTTAGCTAAGAGATTTAAAACGGTATGCTAGAACCACTCTGTTAAGAGATTTCACCTGTTAGAGTGTTTCAAGTAGTGATCCTTCATAATGCACTCAGATGCTGATGACAGATCTACTCTTTCCAATACCTTTTGTGATCTCACAATCTGATATGTCTTTTCTCTGCTTTTCACTACTCTGTCATTCTGCTTGATCTAGACTTCTTCTCAAAATAATTCACTGTTCATCTTTCATGAACAACCAATCTTATCTCACACACACTATCTCTCTCTGTATATCTCTCTACACTTCTTTTTATAGGGTTAGAAGCAATCTTATATGTCTTTACTGATCTGGCAGTGAGATCTAGATGAACGATCAAGATCTATCATTTATGCCCCCAAGGCATTCTAAATTTCTGATTGGCTCCATGCCATGCATAGTATAAAACAATTAAATGCATAATTAACTCAGTAGACAAATATTAAATGCGTACATATGTCTGCCCAAATCTCATACAAGTCAGCCTAAACATTTCACATCAAAGTTTGAATCAATCTCGACATGTATGCAAAAACTGTTCTGCTCGGCACTTAACATCTCTTTCACTCGACACTTAATATTCTACTCGGCTCGGCATGATGTAACTCAAAAACCTAAAACTTTCTTGGCAAATTTTCTCAACCTTGAATGTTTAGCTCGACCACAGTGATAACCAACTAAAACTGCCTAAGTAAATGACTAAGTGTTGGTCACTAATCATCAACAAAACTTAGGGATTAATAGTGCTAACATCAAATCCCAATTACTCTGTTTATCTCCAACTAAGCATCTCAAAAAATTACCCAAACTCCTATTTACAACCTTTGTTTGTCCATCAGTCTATGGATGAAATGTACAACTATATTTCAACTCGGTGTCTAGCTTTTTCCAAAGAGTCTTCCAAAAATAGGCAACAAACTTAATGCCTTGGTTAGAGATGATACTCCTTGGTAATCCATGCAATCTAAAAATATCTTTGAAGAAAAGATCTGCTATATGCACTGCATCTGATGTTTTTCTACATGGGATGAAATGTGTCATCTTGGAAAATCTATCCACAACAAAAAATATGGAATAATTACCTCTTACTATCCTCGGTAAGCCAAGAACAAAATCCATGCTGATATCACTCCAAGGTTTCTCAAGAATAGAAATCGGTGTATACAAACCAGTATTCTGACTTACTCCTTTTGTAACTTGACAAACTCTACAACTCTTTACAAATTTATGAACATCTTTATACAATTGAGGCCAAAAATACCTTTCCTTAAGTAAAGTCAATGTCTTATCAATGCCAAAATGTCCATCCAAACCACTACTATGTTTTTCCTTTATCAAATTGATTCTCATTGATCCTCTCGGTATACACAACTGGATACCTTTAAACGACATATCTTCTTGAATGAAATAATTTTCAAATCTACTCAGTTTCTCTGAAATAGGTGCTCTGCACATTCTCCACTGCTCAGAAAAATCAGGGTCAGTTTCATACAAATTCTTCATATAATCAAAACCAAGAACCTCCTTTTTTCACCCATTCAAATTTTTTATGGCGGAGCGCAGGAGGAGATTAGGGTTTCGCAGCCATGGCAGCGGCAGGCAGAGATGGTAGCTAGGACATGCCCATAATGGCCTAGGACAACCATGGAAACCCACGTGCCCCTGGGGTGGTTTCCAAGACAACAACAATAGATAGGAACAAATTCACAGAGCATCGGATGGTCCTCACAGGAAGGAAGCTTCGGCTACTACCCGATGGAAGGAGAAACGACCCAACTGGAAGTGGATACAAAGATACAAGGGGAGACCATTAACATCTGGAGGATTCACAAATGATGTCCCAACCCCAGTAGAAAATAAAGCGATAGACATTCGAGTATACACGGAGGAATGGAAGACTTCGGTTAAGATGCTTAAGGACAAAGCTTTTTTCATGAAATGGGGAGGTGGGTGGCCACCTCTGCCCAAACTACGTAGATGGGTCAACAAGATTTGGGGGCAGGAAGTAATCATCAAAACTCTTACTAATGGTTTCTTCCTCATAATAATGGCGTCCAAACATGACAAAATAAGAATCATGTTTAATGGGCCCTTCTTGATGGAGGGAGTTGGTTTCTACATCAAGGACTGGATTCCCAACTTTAACCCCAAACAGGCAAAAGTGGAAGAGGTTTCTATTTGGATTAGGTTATACAATCTCCCATATGAATACTAGACCCCGGATATCTTTAAAATGATAGAAGATAAACTGGGGAAGTTCATCAAAGTGGATGAAGCTATTGAACAGAAGGATTTTAGCCAATACACAAGAATATGTATTATGTGGCAGCCACATTTGCTACTGCCACATGCAGTGGAGATTCAAATGACTGAAGTCTACTGGTGGCAAGAAATAGAGGTTGAGGAAGCAATTAGCCGATGCAGTAGCTGCAAGGAATGGGGACACACGATGGAGACATGCTTAGTCAAAAGCAATGACAAAAAGAAGGTAGAGGAAACTCTCGTAGAGCCTGTAGGCACACGAGAACTAGGACCCTCCAAATCATGGGGAGGAGAGGATTTCAGACTTGGGGCTATGGTTGAAGAAAGAAGCTTGGAAGAGGTGGAGGGAGAAGTGGCGGTCTCATGTGATGGGATTAACCATTTTTGCCCAGGAAGAATCACAACAGAGGCTCTGAAAGGAAGCTCCCCTCACGACCCACAACAAGCAGTGAACATGGAGTCGGTTCTCTAGGTGGTTGATGAGGACTCCCGTAGGGTCTTGGAAGATAGAGAAAACCTGGATCCAGCTAATAAGGTGTAGAGAGAGACTTTGGAGAAGTCCACAATGACTGAGCTAGTTGACCTAGAAAGGGGCAAGGGTTGTGAGGCACAAGTGCAAGATGCACTTTCCATCATGTCCCCCACGAGGATGTTGATCCCCTTCCTGGGGAATCTCCTGGAGATTGATGATCTCATGGAAGATGGAGAACTTGCTTATAGGGATGATCTTGGGATCTCTAAAAGGTGTACCATTTCTCAATCCCACGCAAAAAAATGCAATGTAAGTGGAAGCTCGCACAAGAGGGGTAAGAAAAGCATTCAACGGCTGTTGGAGGATGCTGCCAGCATGAAGGGTCAAACTTGTCTAAGATCCTAGAGGGACACAGTCCTTCCTAGGCAGCAATGAAGTTCCTTACGTGGAATGTCAGGGGTTGTAACACCCCTAACAAAAGATGCCTGATCAAGAGAGCTCTTGATTAGGCGAAAGCCGATATTGTTTGCATTCAAGAAACCAAAATGGAAGTTGAGGAGGCAACAAAGGTGTTAGGAGTCAGACAACGGTGGTCTGGTTTTTTCGTTGAAGTTGTGGGGGATTTAGGGGGCCTAGGGATACTGTGGAACCCCAGACTTCTTAAAGGTGATCCCTTAATCATGAAGAGGAGCTGGCAAGCTTTTCGTTTCTCTTCTTTTACTGTCAAACTTTTAGGGGTTTTGATAAATGTTTAGGGACCCACCAAATCAGATGAGAAAAAGGTAGTTTGGCAGGAGATCGATTGTTTTCTAGAAATACTAGGGAATGAATTTTGAATGGTAGTAGGTGATTTGAATGCTACTCTCAGTTTGGCAGAAAAACGAGGGGGGACCTGCACCTTAGGCCCAATTCAGACTAATTCCCAAAACTTTGTACAACACAATCAACTCTGGGAGGTCCCTGTCAAGCGGGGCCATTTCACATGGACAAATAGAAGGAAAGGCTTTTCACACATCACCAAGAAACTAGATATGATATTTTTGGCAGGAGAATGGTAGGCTCTGCCTATTGTGTTCAAAGGCAACATTCTGGGGTTGTCAGGTTCCGACCACTATCCAGTGTCGATGGTGGTTCAGCAAGATGGGATCTCGATTAGGTGTCCTTTTAAATTTGAGAAAATGTGGCTTTGGGTGGAGGGTTTTTGTAAGAAATAATAACGGAAGAGGAAAGGAACATAAATAATCTAAGAGAGCTAGAAAATGGAGAAATGTTACCATGAAAACCAGATCCAAGAGCATTCATCAAATGAGCCAAAGACAGGGAGACAAGATGTTTTATAAGGGGAAAAGCAAAGAAAAACCCCTTTGTGATATTATGAATGAGGCCATAGCCTAAAGAGAAAAGAGAGAGAGGAGTGCAAGATGCACATTACAGTAACTTCTTCATGGATCATTATTCATCCTTGCATTGTGAGAAATGAGAGAGGAGCATCTCTTAAATAGAGATGAGAGAGAGGAGTTGGAATGTAACTCCTAAGTCTATGAATTCCACCATTCATAAGTGTGTGTGACATGTGTCGAAGTCCTCTTAAGGAGGAATAAACTACTTTTCTTATTAAGGAATTACATAAAATGAGTTGTCCTCCCACTAAAGGACAAAATACATGTAGGGATTCCATAGGAATCTCCTATTTAAAATACAAGTAAATATTAGATATTCTAACACCCCCCTTTAATCTTTACTTGGGGTGTTTACAACAAGGGGTATAAAACCCAATTTTTACAAAAATCTGCAACTTGTTCTTCAATATAAGGAAGAAATTATTTTGTCTTCAAGTTTGCGAGTGGTCTGCTGAGAATGTGATGTACAAGAAGTTGTGGTAGAGCCAAGAGAAGTGGACGAGTCCTTAAAATGTGTTCAAGTGGAAGTATATGTGTATCTTCAAGTAGTTTTGTGATACATAGGACATGTGGAAATGAATTGATGTCTTTAATTTGCCTTGATGGATCACCTGAAACATAAAACAAGAAAAAAAGAAACAAGACAACTATCCATAAGTAAAATTTCATCTCATAATCAAGTTAGCATAAATTTTGAAATTTATAACATCAAAAGATAATTGTTATAAAACCGTCATAGTATAAACTGAGATAGAGGTTTAAAGATAAATGTAATTTGTTCACCAAAATGCAATGGAGCTAACATGATATCAAGATAAACTAAATGCTCAAATTTCCAAACTCAACAAGTTAGGTATAGAAAGTATTTATCAATGCTCCCATGAAAGAAATATATTAATACATAAATGACCGCAGACAAGGTCAACTAATGAAACCTGCATCAACATTGCATCAATCACATGGATATAGACAGTCCACTAATGAGTTATCTCACTGCAAGAGAATGGGTTGCAGCACCACCACCTGCATAACTCACGATCTAAGCAATAAAGAATGTGGTGCATTATCACATTAGTATACTTATCAAAGAAATATGAGAGAGCCAAAGAGAAATAAGTAGAATATGAGACTCAAGAACAAGATCCTGATTTTCTAAGCATGTTTATCGTTGTGAACCATAAGACAAGATTATGAGAAGTAGTAACATATTGCCTTCAAGAAAATGTGAAACAGTAGGGAAGGCCATGAAAAGTCATCCTCTTACTGAGGAACATAATAAAGAATCATCTAATGCAATTTTCAAATGGAACAAGTTGATAAACATCAACTAAAGCAAGTGCAACCCCGTGCAACTTACAAATGGAACAAGTTGATCAACATCAACTGAAGTAAGTGCATCCCAGTGCAGCTTACAAATGGAACAAAATGCTCTAAAAGCATAAATTGTAACTATTCAAGCTCATCAATAAAATGATTTGATCAACATCAAGTGAAGTAAGTGCATCTCAGTGCAGCTTATAAATGGAACAAAATGCTCTAAAAGCATAAATTGCAACTATTCAAGCTCATCAATAAAACAAGTTGATCAACATCAACTGGAGTAAGTGCATCCTAGTGTAGCTTACAAATGGAATAAAATGCTCTAAAAGCATGAATTGCAACTATTCAAGCTCATCAATAAAATCAGTAATAATACTCATGAAGGTAATAGTGTAAGATAATCTCATAATCCTGAAAATTTGGAGATAAATGAAGAGCCACATTAATGTTATGGATATCAATTAGAAAACTTCATTGTGATCATGAGAACTAATTAAGATAATCTTTAGACCATTTAGGATTCATTTTAGAAGAAATGGAAATATCAAAATGAGGAGTAAATTCATCATTTTCATCATCACTATGAGGAGAAAATATATCATAATCATCATGAACAAAATTATCATTAAGTGGAGTAGATATATTCTTACTATCATCATCATCTTTTTAATACAAGTAGGAATAGAAATAGGTGCATTAGGAGTAGGGTTTAGAATAGGAGGTTGGTCCTCCATGAGTTCAATAATACCCCCTTTAAATTCACCATCTTTGACCTTGGAACAATCATGCACTTCATTTTTGCAATAACAACATCTCTTGCAATAGGCACCTTGTTAGTAATAGGATCATAAACTCTATAACCTTTAGTATATTCATCATACCCAACAAAATTAAATGAAAATAAATTAGAATTGAGTAAAGAAGAGAATAAACAGTTGACATTAAACAAAATTACAAGGAAAAGTTTAGTTTAATTGAATGTTAAACACGAGAATAAGCAATCAAGAAGCTAAATATATAAGAAGAATGATTACCCATTTGATGAAAGAACATAAAACTCCTTTCTTACGAATAATAATCAAAGTGAAATATTTCCATGCCAGATAGATAGAATTATTCAATTTTATCTCGGTAATAAAAAAATAACCCCTTCCTTAAAATTAGATTGAAAAAAAAAAAATAGACAATTTTTTGTTAAAGTAATAATTAAATATAGTAATTTTAAAATTAAAATTTAAACTAATACTTTTCTAAAAAAATGGAAAACAATTGAATGAAAAGAATATTAGAATCTTACATTTTTTTTATTAAATGACAAAACACTATGAAATAATAAGTTATGGGATTAAAATATAGTATACATTAAAGTATTATGAAATAATAAGTTTAAAGTATTATGAAATAATAAGTTATAGAAAAAAGTTATAATAAATGAAATAATAATAAAATATTGAAATGTTTGTTTAAACCTTTTTTTTCTTTTTAAAAAAAGGAATTTGCGTAAAAGTTATCTTGTAAAATAACTAGTAACAAAGTACTTATTTAAACATGTATATTAAAAACTTGAGTGCAATACAAAATGAAGTTGCATGGAAATAAGAAAACTTTTAATACAAGAAAGTATATGAAAACAATAAATCTAAAAAAGAAATTTAATGCAAATATTATTGAGAATTTGCAAGAAAATTAAAAATTAAAAACTTTAAAATAATTGATAAAACAAAGTTTTATTGCAACTAGTTAGCAAAATAGCAATTGTAATATGTTTATAACGATAAAATATATATAACATTAAAATCTTATTAAACAATGTGAAAAACAATGTGAAGCAGAAATTTGTTTTGAAGATTAAACTTATTGTTACGAAAAAAAATGAATCTATAAAAAGAGGGGATAGAGAAGTCTAATGATGAAGGAATCGACTAATAATAGTTCTGTAAGGAAAGAGAGTTATGGTAAAGCTGATAGACCGAATCTAATGATTAAATGATTGAAATTAAAATGCATTATGAAATTAAAAGAGTAAGATGATAACAATAATAATTGTAGCAATGAATTAATTATGTAAATTATAAGTTTAAATGATTCAAATGAATTAAACCAGTCAACAATGTCAAACAAAACTTTCAACCAAAGTACCAAACTTAGTTAAAAAAAACTGTAAATGAATTCAAACATAGCCAATATGCTGGCATGCAATGGGAATATGGCAGAGCTGGTGCTCTACAGCCCACTGGTGGATGTCATGGTTTACATAAATGTATATAAATGAATATATCCAAATTAATCTAAATTAATAAATAATGGCTATGAAAATTAATGTAAATCTGATGTTCTTAAGACTGAAAGTTGATATTCTTTGTTTGTGTTTTAACTTGGATTCTGCACAAGATATGGCTGCGTAAGTCTACAGACTTGAGACAATACTACAGAAATAGACTCGATCTTGCAATTTGTGAACTTCTGCTCTATTAAAGTAAATAGGAATGTTGCGCTGAAGGCTGGTGAAAGAAGCAGTAAGAGAAGACAAAAAAAAAAAATGCAGCAAGGAAGAGGATAAAGCTGCCAAGGAGAGATAAAGGAGAACTAAATGATGTGAAAGGGGTTGTGCAACACAGGTTATAAACAACAGAGATTAAATTTATTTTAGACAGCTAAGGAGATTAAATGTATATTAAACAAGAGACAGACTATAGGCTGTAAACAGAAGAGCAGATACATATATAGATATTAGTTTTTGTGAAAATAAAAACAATATCAACAACAAATAGAATATGAAATAGTGAATCAATGAGACAAAAGAATGTTGAATCAATGAGACTATGCGCAAAGAAGTAAAATTGATGAATGAAAATGTTGCTGCGAAAAGAATGAGAGATAAATGTTGCGAGTGAATTCTTCTAAGTTAAGAGAATGAGCGAAATTTGAAAAACTTCCTGCTTGAGAGCTAAATGGGCTCATTCTGCACAAAACCCACATCTCAGTTTAAAGAGATTCATTATCGTTTTCTTGTAGTGTCAAAAACAAAAAGTTCTATACTTCTCCAACAAAAAATCTGAATTGAAAATGCGACAAGGTAAGGTCTACCAAGGATAAAGGAGATAGCGGTCCAAATAAATAAAAAAGATAGATAAAAAAAATAGATTAGATTAAATAAGGAGAGAGTTAAACGATGATCCATCCTGCAAAATCAAACCAATATAATAATAACCAGGTAGAAATGTTGCATGCACAAAGAGATTAGAGGAAATTTTAGATATTATTTTATTCCGGCAAGAGCCAAACCAGTAGAGAGCTAAAAAATTGAATAGATTAGACAACATATATAAACTTGCAAATCAAATAGTTAGATAAATGAATCAAAATGTAAGAAATAGAAAACCCTTGCGATTGCCCGACAGAGGGTGTAGTTTAAAAACAACCTGAAATGAAGATAAATAAACTTAGATCTGGCGGCAAGCCATCCAGAACTAGTTAAACAAAAAGTTGGATTTTAAATAAAATGAAAAATCTGCAAGAAATGTTAAATCTACAAAAAAGTATTAAATTTGCAAAACCATAGATTAGATAAAAATCTCCAAACAAGAAGTGCTCCATGAATGGTAACCTTCAACACATTCCTACTCAAAACGAGGATTAGTAACATGGCTCTGATACCATGTAAGAAATAATAATGGAAGAGCAAAGGAACATAAATAATCCAAGAGAGCTAGAAAATGGAGAAATGTTACCATGAAAACCAGATCCAAGAGCATTCATCAAACGAGCCAAAGACAAGGGAGACAAGATGTTTTATAAGGGAAAAGCAAAGAAAAACCCCTTTGTGATATTATGAATGAGGCCATAGCCTAAAGAGAAAAGAGAGAGAGAAAGAGTGCAAGATGCACATTACAATAACTTCTTCATGGATCATTATTCATCCTTGCATTGTGAGAAATGAGAGAGGAGCATCTCTTAAATAGAGATGAGAGAGAGGAGTTGGAATGTAACTCCTAAGTCTATGAATGCCACCATTCATAAGTGTGTGTGACATGTGTCAAAGTCCTCTTAAGGAGGAATAAACTACTTTCCTTATTAAGGAATTACATAAAATGAGTTGTCCTCCCACTAGAGGACAAAATACATGTAGGGATTCCATAGGAATCTCCTATTTAAAATACAAGTAAAGATTAGATATTCTAACAATTTTCAAGATTTCATTGCCAAGTGGTGGCTTAATGGGCCTAGGGTTGAAGGCAATGTCACCTTTTAGTTATTCTCTAAACTTCAATACCTCAAGCAGAAATTGAAGGAATGGAACCACCTTCACTTTGGCAACATCTTCAAGGCAAGAGCAGAGGTTGAAGCAGAATTGGCGGCCCTGAACGGCAAGGTTTTGGAGCACGGGATGGATGAAGTGGACTTCCAAACTGAATAGACCCTGATGGGCAAATCAGAAATCCTGAAAAGGGAGGAGATACATTACAAACATAAATCAAGAGAGAACTGGCTACAAGAAGGGGACAGGAATACCAAATTCTTCCATAGTTCTTTGAAGGTAAGGTGGGACATAAAATGCATTTTTTCCATCGAAGACAAGAGCGGGGCCCTCTTGGAAGAATCTGATAGTATTAACAAGGAAGCAATCATTTTCTTCTTGTCACTTTGGCAAGAGGAACATACAGATAGGAAGGTAGCATAGAATAAGGTATTGAGAATCATTCCGAATATTGTATCAGAGGAGGACAACATAATGCTTATGAACACAATCACGATGGGGGAGCTCAAGGTAGTAGTTTTTGGAATGGGTGGAGACAAGGCCCCAGGGCTTGATGGATTTCAGGCCTTCTTTTACCAAAATTTATGGGAGCTTCTCAAACATGACTTGTTGTTGGTGGTAGAGTCAAGAAGAGAAGGTTTTATTTTGAAAAACTTTAATAACACCTTGATCGCCCTCATCCTGAAGAAAGGGTAGCCAACAAGGTATGATGATGTTAGACCCATATCCCTATGTAATAATGTTTACAAAATTATCACTAAGGTCGCTGCAAATAGATTAAAGACTCTCTTAGACTCTCTAATCTCCCGAGAACAATGTGGCTCCACCCCTAATCAAAGCATCGTGGATGGTATCATTGTGGCTCATGAGGTGATTCACACTGCCAACAAGGGTAAGGAAAGGCGTATGATGCTCAAATCAGACATCCGCAAATCCTATGATAGAGTGGATAGGGGGTTTTTTCTCAAAGTTATGAAGAGTTTTGGCTTTGGGGAAAGCTGGTTGAAATGGATCAGAAGCATGATCTTAGATTTTAGAGTTTCAGTTCTCATCAATGGCAACCCACAAGGGTTTTTTAGCACAAGTCGGGGCATCAGACAAGGCGACCCAATTTCCCCATTCTTATTTATCATCCTGGCAGAGGTTTTGGGGAGATTAATCACCAAATATCGACTGGGTGGGGCCTGGAAAGGCATATAGATTGCGAATGGGATACCTCCTACTTGCCACTCTCAATTTGTAGATGATACTTTTTTTTTTGGTGTGGCTTCGATGACTGAGGCCAAGGTGATGAAACAGGTGTTGATTGATTATAGCTTGGTGTCAGGACAGTCAATGAACTAGGATAAGTCAGAAAAATTTTTCTTCAACACAAAACCAGGACTACAAAGATCTATTGCTGGTCTCTTTGGAGTGAGGATTGGTAAACACCCAGGGAAATCCCTTGGATCCCCTCTGTTTGGTGGTGTGGGGAGGGGACCAATCTAGAAAAAGTTGGTGGAAGATTGCAGGGACAGAATGGACAGCTGGAAAGGACAGTGGCTCATGCTGGCTGGGAGGATCACCATGATTCAGGCTATAATCTTGATGATGCCAATATACTCTATGGCATGTTTCAGAATTCCCAATAAAGAGATTCAGTTGATACAACGGAGCATGCAGAATTTTTTATGGAACGGCTCACAAGAGGGCGACAAGATCCCCCTAATGTCTTGGTCACAAGTGAGCAAACTAAAAGGTGGTGGAGGAGCGGGGTGAGGGATTGGTTGCTCTTCAACATAGCCCTAGGAGCTAAGCTCATCTGGCAGATGTTTAGCACTAGGAAGCAGAGATGGGTTAGAATTTTGAGAGCCAAATACTTAGATAACCAGGAAGATGATCGAATCCTAACTATTGCGGATCCTCTGAGAGGTTCAGCCATATGGAACTTCCTCCTCAGTTGCAGAGAGCTAATCACTGGCCATCTAACATGGAAGATCAGGAATGGGGAGAAGGCTGATTTCTGGCATGACTCATGGGATGGGGGACAAGAACTGGCTTCCTCTGGGGTTCCCCAAAGAGTGATTGCACTGATGCAACAATTGTGGGGAACCCGATTTAGAAACTATATAGATAACTAGCCATCAGACATGGGCTGCCCAAGGAATTGAAAGGACCCCTCGACACTGGCAATCAACAATGAAGACAAGGAATGCATGAGACAAATCTTGGATAGAAGAGAATTAATTGCATCTCCCTTGGAAGACCAGCTCATTTGGAGTGGCTCTAAAAGTGGAAACTATTCAGTGAAGCTTGGGTATCTACTTCTGGTAGGGAACCACAACAAAATTGATTGGGAGATGAATCCGTGTTGGAGTAAGGAATGCCTTCCCAAAGCCGGTGCCTTCACATGGCTTTCAGGCAATGGTAAAATCCTCACAGGCACAAGACTTAAGCGCATGGGGTTCCAGGGACCCTTCACATGCCCACTGTGTAAGGAGGCAGAAGAAATGGTTGATCATCTTCTACTCCATTGTAGTTACTCCCAGGAAGTGTAGAACATGCCTAAAGCCAAATTGGACTGGGCTTGCCCTTTAACGGAAACCTTGGAAGGTTGGTTGAAAGCGTGGCCGGAGATGAATCAGGGGTCTATTTTTGGAGCAGAATGGAAGGTAATCCCTTCAACAACGCTGTGGGAATTGTGGAAGGAACGAAATAGGAGAATCTTACATGGAAAGGAAGAATTGCTTGCCACCTTCGGTCAGCAACTTGAAAGGGCTATAGCAGAGGTCATCTCTTTAGCTGCCTCCTCATCAAGCAAGCACAACCCTCCCTTTACGAGGTTTGATGCTCGGTTACAAGCTAAGTTACCCATTATTAAATTTCATCTCGTTAATGGGCCTTCAAGGGTTACTCCTTGCCTACAGAAGGTGAGGTGTGCTTGGAAACCACCAGACGAAGGATGGATCAAAATTAATTTCGACGGGGCAACCAGAGGTAACCCGGGCACTTTAGGGATTGTATACATAGCACGGGACCATAAAGGCAACATAGTAGCTTTCACAGAAAAGAGGTTACGAGATGGAACCAACAATGAGGTAGAGTGTGAAGCTGCAAAAGAGGCGACCTTATTGGGAGTAAAAATGGGGTTTTGGAAGGTGCACCTGGAAGGGAATTTCGAGATCATCATAAATGGGATTAAGAAAGGCAAATTGGAGTCATGGCATCTCGACAAGTATATTAAATAGATTAGATGCTTCTTGTTGAAATTTGAGGACTTCCAGATTTCCCATGTGTATAGGGAGGAAAATGAGGTGGCTGATAAATTGGCCAACCTAGGAGCGAGTAAACCCCTTGGGAATCATAATTCCATATTTGAAGAGTTCACTGTTCTCAAAGTGGATTAATTTGAAGTTGATTTTCATTGCCTCAAACCCACTCGTATCCTTTGTTAAAGGGATGTGCAATAATTACCCCTGATCAAGCACTCATGGGAGAGTAATGCCACACATGTGATAACCCGCACATAGTAAGGAATGAATTGGCGCATTTCTAGACCCTTCTTGGGAATGCATTAAATGTGGAGGATGGCCTCATTTTGGCACATGTTGAATAGGGTTTGAGCAAAGCAGGCAAAATGGAAGCAAATTTTTCTCTAGAATCATGAAACCAAACACAGTCTTACAAGGGAAACGTCACAGCTAGGCATCTGAAGCACATCTTCCTCTTTGAAGATATGGCCTGTCTGAGTGTTGTCATGAATTTCTTTGTTTTTTGCTCTGGCGCTGGTGGTTAGGGAATCAAAGGAAGAGGTCCATCAGGTCATAGAGGCAAGCATTGACCCGCAATGGCTGCTAGGGGTGGATGAAATCATCAATAGGGCCGATTTGGGTGTTAGGCTGGACATGGGTTTGGAGCCGTGGAGGAAAATCGGTGGTTGAGACAATTCCATGCAACCCCTGGTGGGCTAGTCTTCTGCTACCCCTCGGGAAGTACATCTGCTGAAGGCTTCCAAGGCTTGGCAGATGATGCTCACCTTTCTACAAGAGAACACCAGGGAGGAGAAGGCCAAACACAAGGGCTTCAGGGAGATGACCCCCAGAAAGAGTGTACGCCCTCCGGGTGAACCTCTGAGGCATCAACTGGTCAGAGGTAGACAAGAAGTGGCTAGGGCACCCACAAATGTAGAAATGTGAATTGATAAATCACTGTTTGGTGAGGCGACTGCACGGGGTATGCGAAAGCGCAAGGTCACAGTGGAGGATACCCGTGCTATCCCAAATTTCACCAAGGAAGAATCTGCAACCTGGTTTAAAGAGAAATGAGGCAGGTGGCCTACTATGTGGTGGGGCATATTCCAAGGTCTCTATTTTGGGAATAGCCCATGTTGTTGATGCGTTTTCCTCTTAGTTGCATCAACTTTATCTATAGGTGAATCTTTGTAGGCACTGTTGTTTTTTGGGATGTTAATATCCTTATGCCTATAGTATTACAACTATAGGGTTAGATGCTGGGGTAGATAAGCAATGTTAATGTAATGGGGCAGCCAAATGGTTAGTTGGCTTTACTATGCAATTTTCATATTTCAATATCAATACAAAATGTTACCAATCAACAAAAAAAAGAAAAACCAAGAACCTCAATTCTCATTTCAGTCAACAAAGATCTTCTTCTACTCAAAGCATCAAAAAATCGGTTAGAAACTCCACTCTTATGCTTTATCACAAATGTGGAACTCTACAAATACTCTACCCATTTCATATGTCTCTGATTCAACTTACTTTGACTACCCAAATATTGTAAAGCCTTGTGATCAATATACAAATAAAATTCACTCGGAATCAAATAATGTCTCCATTTCTTCAGAGCTTGAGCTATAACATATAATTCTTGATCATAGACATAATATTTTATTTTTGCATTATTCAACTTTTCACTAAAGAAAGCAACTAGTTTACCTTCTTGAGTCAACACAACTCCTATTGCACTGCCACTTGTATCACATTCAACTTGGAATCCCTTATTGAAATCAAGTAGGGCTAACATAGGTAATTAAACAACCTTTTATTTCAAAGTCTCAAAACTCTTATCAGCTCCATGTGTCCATTTGAATTCTCTTTTGTTTCCTCTCATTGTCTCAGTCATAACATTACAAATAGAACTGAAAATTTCTAATAAACTTCCTGTAAAAAATTTCCAATCCATGAAATGATCTTACCTCACTGACAGTCTTAGGTGTATGCCAATCAAGTATAGCTTCAAACTTCTTAGGATCCATTTTCAAACCATCTGCTGAAATCACAAAACCTAAATACACAAGTTTATTCTTCCATAAAGGTATACTTTTTCAAATTAATCAACAATTGTTCCTCTTTCAATCTCTCCAATACATGTCTAATGTACAACAAATGTTCTTCTCTGGTCTTACTAAATATCAGAATGTCATCCAAATACACAATCACAGATTTACCCAAAAATTTCTTCAAAACCTCATTCATTAGCCTCATAAAAGTACTTGGTGCATTAGTTAAACCAAATGGCATAACCAACCACTCATACAAACCTTCTTTTGTTTTGAAAGTAGTCTTCCATTCATCACCTTCTATGATTCTGATATGATGATGTCCACTCTTCAAATCAATCTCTGTAAAAAAAAATTCTCCACTTAAACAATACATTATATCATCCATCCCCGGTACAGGAAATCTATACTTAACTATGATCTTGTTGATTTCTCTTGATTTAGTAAACATTCACCATTATCCATTCTTCTTAGGTACCATACTACTGGTACTGCACTTGGAATCAAACTTTCTCTTATCAAACCCTTCTGCAATAACTCATGAATTTGTTGGCTGAGTTCTTCATCCTCGGTAAATGTCAGTCAGTGTGGTGCCTTATTTGGAAAAATAGCTCTAGGAATTAGATCCATACAATGACTAATGCCTCTCATCGGTGGTAAACCATCAGGTACATTATCTAAAATTATTTCTTTGTACTCGGTGAACAACTTCTCAACCTCTTTAGGAGCTTTATCTTCTGTCTTCTTACTCATTTTGTTAGAAATCAAAGCATAAAAAACATCATTCCTGTTTAGATCTTTAACAAATTGTCTACCTTCCATCAAACAAAATTTCATAGATGTACATATCTCATCAACAGATTCTTCAACCAAAGGTAACAAGATTTTCTTCTTACCATAAACCCAAATAGTATATTTGTTCACTCTTCCATCATGTATAGCATGTCTATCATATTGCCAAGGTCTACCCAACATAATATGACAACAATCCATAGGCATAATATCACACAACACCTTATCATAATATTTTCCAATTTTTAAATTCACAAAACATTGTTCACTTACCATTAGTGTGTATTCATCATTGATCCATGAAATGTGATAGGGCTTAGGGTGCTTAAATCTTTCCAACTACAACTTTGCAACCATCTCCTTGGATGTCAGATTCTCTGAACTTCCACTATCAACATTTACTCTTTGTCTGCAACTCTGCATCTGGTTTTGAACAAACTCTTTCTTATGGGATCTTGCTTATTCTTCTCACTCCACAGTAGTATTCCGACCATCAAGTTTCCTTCCTTTTCAGGCTCATTCAGTGAATCTTCTTGTACCAAAGCATTCCTTCTACTATCAACCTTCTTGCTTGCATGTGTGAACTCAAATGACTTATCTCCTTCTTCTCCATAATTATAAAAAACTTCCTTAGAACCCTCTTC
This sequence comes from Thuja plicata, assembly GCA_018584345.1. Lineage (NCBI taxonomy): Eukaryota > Viridiplantae > Streptophyta > Pinopsida > Cupressales > Cupressaceae > Thuja > Thuja plicata. The sequence goes on from MU226222.1 coordinate 1,386,182, forward strand.
TTCTATAACCACCTCGATAGGAATGAATTCTACCTCTGAATGAATTTCCACCTTTCTACTCGGTCTTACCCCTGTCTTGATCTATTTTTTATTGATCAGATCTGCCATTGTCTCCATTAGATCTACCTCTTCCTCGAGATAATCTACCACCTCTTCTCCTTTGTTCATGTCTTATGTTTAATTTCTCTTTAGCTTTTAGGGCAAACTGATAAGCCTCCTCAATGCGTTCCATCTTTACCAAACTAATATCTTCTTGAATAGAATCTTGATGGGGAACAAAATCCTTGTTCTGAGAGCTAGCCTAACTCTACTCTAAGGTATCTCTCCTAGACCTCGTAGGGTACTCTCAACCCTAATCTGAGGTAAGTCACTAAGAAATTCACCTCTTTCTCAAGACCCAGTTCTCATCAACAAGTTATTCTTCCATACTCGTTGAACCTACACGGGTAGATTTACTCTAGCTAAACCAACTTGTTCAGCCAAAGCACTCACAACATCTTTCTAACTTTCTTCCCCCAGCTAGACTATTACCAAACTCGCCTAGGGTAAGAGCTCAAAAATTATGACTAACACTTCTCCTACCAAAAAGAAAACTATGTATAGGGGATCCTCTCAAATTCCATCCAGACACATGGTTCTCACCATGGGTTCAAGAAACTTGAGGAACCATTCAGTATTTACAACCCAGAATGGGCCAGGAACTTACAATTCACAAAAAAAAAATATTAACCTACTTACACACAGAGTAAACAACAACACTTGAAACAACTAAACACACAACCTGCAACTTTTCATTATCTGAAAAAAAACTATACATCCAACTCTTGAGCCTCCCCTCAAACTTCTTCTCAAACCTCCTCTTGAAATGAGGTCTTGGGAGATCTTAAATAATCTTCCCATCATTATAACAGACTTAACTGCCCACTCAAGTCGAAAGCATATTTTCGGGAACCGTTACAATTGACTATATTGTCCACTTAAGATAAAAGCCACTTTTCCTGGGCCATTGTAACTGAATGTGTCGAGCAACATCAGTACATGTTGAGCATTGGTACATGCTGAGAAACAACAGTACATGCCAAGCATCAGTACATGCCGAGTAATAGAAGTACATGTTGAGCATCAGTACATGCCGATCACATCAGTACATGTCAAGCATCAGTACATGTCGAGCAACATCAATACATGTTGAGAAACTTATCTAAGGTTCCTAATGCCTTGGTTGGATTTCTAGAGGCTTACAACCTACCACTGCAATACATAATTAACCTGAAAAATGCATCTAAGCAACTAGGGTGTCTATTCACTAATTTGACCCATTTTGCACTCGGTCATTACAAGAGTGAATGAAGAAACACCTTACAAACTAGCTTAAACAAATCCAAAATGTTCCTAAGGGCCTTTAACCTTAAGCTATTTAGGTACTCCTACACCATACTCCCCCAAATAAGAGAAATCAACTTCCAAGTGATTGGATTGAGTCAGGGTTGATGCCTTACTTTGTTAACTTGGTCTCCTGTACCCATGTAGCCTCTGAATCAACTTGTCCTTACCATTTGACTAGATGTTCCATGTAGGTTTTTGTTCTAGTCTTCTTAGCAACTCTTGAATTTAGAATATTCTCTTCCTTTGGTTTTGGAGTAACTGGAAGTTTCAGTGCTTTGATATCCTCTATATCTACTGAAAGATTAAGACCTCCTTTTGGAATCGGTCCTTTGTAGAACACAATATCTGCCACATTAAAAACTTGAGATAACCCTATATCAGTAGGAAGGTCAAATTTGTAAGCATTAGATCCATAATTTTCTGGAATTATACAAGGGCATATCTTTCTCATCTGAAGCTTACTTGGGACACCTTTTTTCAGTCTTGCTTTGTTCAGGTGCACCATGACCAAATCTCCAACTTGGAATTGAACATCTCTTTTCCTTTCATCTACATTCTGCTTGGTGTGAGTTGTACTCTCCACTAATGCCTTCTTCACAGTATCATGGAATTCTTTCATGGATTGAGAAAAATCTTCAGCATAACCACTCTTCTCTAAATTCACATATACCACTAGGATGAATCCCATACACTCTTTCAAAAGGGCTCTTTCCAATGGATCTATTAACTATATCATTATAGGCAAATTCTGCATGAGCAAGTAACAGATCCCATGGTTGTCCATATTCTTTTGTGAGGCATCTCAAAAGATTTCTTAAGATTTTGTTCACCACCTCAGTCTGACCATTGGTCTGTGGATGATATACCAAGCTAAAGGAAAGATTTGTACCAAGCTTTTGCCATAAGGTTTTCCAAAAATGACTCATAAACTTAGAGTCCCTATCTAATAGAATACTTAAGGGTAATCCATGTATTCATACTGCTTCTCTAAAGAATAGATTTTCCATATAACATGCATCACATGTGGTTTTTTATGACACAAAGTGAGCCACCTTGCTAAACCTGTCCACAATCACAAAAATATTGTCCATTCCCAGCTTAGTCTTAGGAATTCAAACCACAAAATCCATACTGAGGCACTCCCAAGGTCTATTTTGGATTGGAAGGGGTTGATACAATCTTGCATTGGATGAAGTCCCCTTAGCCTTTTGATAGACTATACAAGTCTCTACATACTTTTGGACATCCTTACTCATTTTTTACTAATAATAGTACCTATGTACTAACTCTAAAGTTTTATGCACTCCAAAATATCCACTTAATGAACCATTGTGCTTCTCTTGCACTAAATTCTCCCTCGTTGAACCTCTCGGTACACAGAGTTTTCCTCCTTTAAATATAAGACCTGCTTGTAGGGTAAACCTAGAATACTCACTATGAAAGTGGTTTTGAAAATCATGACATACCTTATAGGCTGCTGAGAAATCCTCATTTGTTGGATACATATCCTTGAAGCTATCTACACCAATGCTTCTTAACTAAATTTATTGCGTTGTGAGCAACCTTATGCTTAATGCATCTGCTACCTTATTCTGAACTCCCTTCTTGTGCTTGATGGTGAAGGTGTAGGCTTGGATATACTCCACCCACTTCATATTCTTATGGCTTAGTTTATCCTTTGAATTCAGAAAACTTAAAGCCTGATTGTTAGTAAAGACTACAAATTCTTTATGAAGGAGATAATGTCTCCACTTCCGTAGTGCTTGCACCAATGCATATAGTTCTAAATCAGATGATGAGTACTTCTTCTTTGAATCATTGATTTTTTCACTATGAAAAGCTACTGGCTTTCCCTCTTGACTCAAAACTACACCTATGGCAATATTACAGGCATCACATTCCACAGTAAACAACTTGTCAAAACTGGGAAGTGTCAAAATAGGTTGAGTTGATATTCTTCTCTTCAAATTCTCAAATCCCTGATTAGCCCGCTCATTCCATTAGAATTTGGCTTTCATACCCCCTTTTATGGTATCTAAAACAAGTGCGTTGATTTCACTAAACTTCTTGATAAACTTTATGTAGAATTGTGTTAATCCATGGAAGCTTCTTACTTATGTAGCTAACTTAGGTGTAGGTCAATTCAAGATTTCTTCCACCTTTCTTGTATCCATTTTTAAGTAACCCTCTGATATAACAAAACCCAATTATACCAACTCTTTTTTCATGAACTCACTCTTCTCTAAGTTGATTGTCAACTTCTCCTCATGCAGTCTTTGCATTACCATTTGCAAATGTCTAAGATGATCCTCCTTGGTTTTATTGAACACTAACATGTCATCTAAGTACACCACAACCCATTTTCAAGTAAGTCCTTCAACATTTCATTCATTAACCTCATAAATGTGCTTGGGGCATTGGATAACCCAAAAGGCATAACAAGCCACTCAAAGAGTCCCTTGATAGTCTTAAAATAAGTTTTCCACTCATCTCCACCTTTTATTCTTATCTAATGATAGCCACTCTTAAGATATATTTTGGAGAAATACTTAGCTCCACCTAGACAATCAGTTAAATCTTCTATCCTAGGTATTGGGAATCTATAACGGATAGTAATCCTATTTATGGCCCTGGAATCTATACACAACCTCCAAGTACCACCCTTCTTTGGGGCTAGGACAATGGGAACAACACATGGACTTATGCTCTTTCTAATCAAGCCTTGGTCAAGTAACTCTTGAATTTGGCTAGCAATTTCTGCATTCTATTGTGGGGTTATTTTATAAGTAGTTTTGTTTGGAAGTGAGGCTCCTGGGATGAAGTCAATCTTGATGCAAGGAGGGAGGAGATGAGGCCAAGGGCACACCCAAATCCAACCAGCTTGCAGAAACAATGCGGAATTAACACAACACAGTGAGAGAAGAGAAATGCAAAGATCTATTCATTAATCATTGATCAAACTCAGTACCTGCCAGGCTATAAGGCCTTCCAAGTTATGGCCATATACAATAGAATGTATTACAAATGATCTTCTTACACAGAGATCTTAGATATCCAATATCTTAACATTTGTCTTCTTGCTCTAAGACATGCTACTAAACTAAGAACATACAAAAGAATATATGCAAGAGTCCAACAAAGTAGTCGGTGCTCAAAAACCAAAGGAGAGACCCATATTTAGGTCCACACAAATCCCAAGATAGACCCCAAATAAATCTAGCCATGAAAATTAAATGATGAAGTCAGCCAGCAGCTCCAACTCCCAAATAAACCAACTCGGCAAAGGAAAGGCCGAGCAACAGAGCAAAGACCGAGTGACTTGACAAGACATGACCGAGCGACTCAAAAAGAATGTTGAGCAATAGAAGCCGAGTGACAGAGAACTAACTAAAAATGAAAGCAAACATATTTTTGGTTGAGAAGGATTGCCAAAGACCCAAGATGCTCCTGCATCAGACACTCCATGTATTCGTTTCCTCTAGTGCTTCTGCAAACTCTCTGTTTCAAGATCTTCTCAACTTCCTATATCTGCTTCTTAGGATAGTCACTTGGTACATTTACTTCTTCATCAGGTTCATGATATTCATACAAGTCTAAAATATTGAAAATAGGTGATATATCCATGTCATCAGGGAGTTCAACTTCATAAGCATTTTCACTGTCAAATCTTCTCAATATTTTACAAGGACCAAATTTCTTCATCTTTAGTTTCCCATATGTTCCAATAGGAAATCTTCCTTTCTTTAAATGAACCATCACATCATCACCAATTTCAAATTTCTTATGTCTCCTCGATCTGTCTGCATCATCTTCGTATCTCTGATTACTTTTCTCCAGCTTTTGCTTCACATCCCCATGCACTGTCTTCATGAATTCTGCAAATTCTTTTGCCTCAGCACTTCTTTTCTCTTCACCAACAATGTCTCTCAAATCTGAAATACCTCTAGGTTGAGTGCCATGAACAATCTCAAAAGGTGTCTTTCCAGTACTTCCTGTTTACTGAACTGTTGTATGCAAACTCTGCTTGTGCCAACATCAAATCCCAATTTCCTAGTGTGTCTCCAACTAAACATCTCAACAAGTTACCCAAACTTCTATTTGCAACTTTTGTTTGTCCACCAGTCTGTGGGTGAAATGTAGAACTAAATTTCAACTTAGTATCCAACTTCCTCCAAAGTGTTTTCCAAAAATAGCTTACAAACTTACTGTCTCTATCATAGATGATACTCCTTGGTAACCCATGCCATCTGATAATCTCCTTAAAGAAAATATCTGCTATGTGTACTGCATCTGATGTTTTCTTACATGATATAAAACGTGTCATCTTAGAAAATCTATCCACAACAACAAATATAGAATTATTACCTCTTGCTATCCCCGAAAGTCCAAGAAAAAAATTCATGTTGATATCACTCCAAGGTTTCTTAGGAACAGTAATAAGTGTATACAAACCAGTGTTCTGACTTACTCCCTTTGCAACTTGACAAACTCCACAGCTTCTTAAAAATTTCTAGACATCCTTATACAACTGAGGCCAAAAATACCTCTCCTTCAGGAAACTCAATGTTTTATCAATGCCAAAGTGTCCAGCCAATCCACTACTATGTTTCTCCTTAATCAAATTAGTTCTCATTGATCCTCTTGGTATGCACAACTGAATACCTTTAAATATCATATCTTCCTGAATGAAATAATCTTCATACTTAATTGATTTGTATTAGGTGCTCTGCATACTCTCCACTGCTCTGAAAAATCAGGATCATCTTCATACAAATGCTTCATCTCATCAAAGCCAAGAACTTCAATTCTCATTTCAATCAACAAAGATCTTCTTCTACTCAGTGCATCAGCAAATCTGTTAGAAACTCCACTCTTATGCTTAATCACAAATGTAAAACTCAGTAAATACTCTACCCATTTCATATGTTTCTGATTCAACTTGTTTTGACTACCCAAATATTGTAAAGCCTTATTATCAGTATACAACACAAATTCATTTGGCATCAAGTAATGTCTCCATTTATTCATAGCTTGCACAATAGCATAGAATTCTTGATCATAGAAAAAATATTTTCTCTTTGCATCATTCAAATTTTCACTAAAGAAAGCAACAAGTTTACCTTCTTGAGTCAACACAGCTCCAATTGCATTTCCACTTGCATCACATTCAACTTGAAATACTTTATTGAAATCGGGTAATGCCAACACAGGTAATTCACCAACTTTCAACTTTAAAGCTTCAAAACTCTTATCAGCTCCATGTGTCCATTTGAATTCTCTTTTATCTCCTCTCATTGTCTCATTAGTAGTATTGCAAATAGAACTAAAATTCCTGTAAAAACTTGCCAATCCGTGGAATGATTTTACCTCAGTGACATTTTCAGGTGTAGGCCAATTCAGTATAGCTTCAACCTTCTCTGGATCCATCTTCAATCTATTAGCTTAAATCACAAAACCCAAATACACAAGCTCTTCTTTCATGGAGGAACATTTCTTCAAATTTACTAGCAACTTTTCTTCTTTTAATCTCTGCAACACTTGCCTTATATGCATCAGATGTTCTTCTCTGGTCTCACTGAATATCAAAATGTTATCCAAATATACAATCACACATTTGTTCAAGAATTTCTTCAGAACTTCATTCATCAGCCTCATAAATGTACTAGGTGCATTAGTTAAACCAAAAGGCATAGCCAACCACTCATATAAACCTTCCTTTGTCTTGAAAGCAGTCTTCCATTCATCTCCTTCTTTGATTCTAATCTGATGATATCCACTTTTCAAATCAATTTTGGTAAAATACTTTGCTCCACTCAAACAATCCATTATGTCATCCATTCTTGGTATAGGAAGCCTATACTTCACTGTGATCTTATTTATTGCTATGGAATTAGTGCACATTCTCCATTCTCCATTCTTTTTAGGTGCCAACACCACAGGCACTGCACATGGACTCAAACTTTCTCTAATTAAGCCTTTGTTCAACAACTCATGAACTTGTCGATTGAGCTCTTCATTTTCAGTAGGTGTGTTAACCTATGTGGTGCTTTGTTTGGCAAACTAGCTCTAGGAATCAAATCCATATAGTGACTGATATCTCTGATTGGTGGCAAACCATCAGATACATTATCTGAAATTATCTCCTTGTATTCTGTGAGCAACTTTCCAACTTCTGCAAGAATGTCATCTTCTGTATTCTTACATGGTTTGTTAGGAATCAAAGCATAACAAACACCATTTCTTTTCAAATCCTTAACAACTGTCTACCTTCCATTAGACAAACTTTTACAGATGTACATAACTCATCAGCAGATTCTTCAATCAAAGGCAAAAAAATTTGCTTCTTACCATCAACCCAAATAGAATACCTATTCAACCTTCCATCATGTATAGCATGTCTATCATACTGCCAAGGTCTACCCAACAAAATATGACAATAATCCATTGGCATAATATCACATAACACGTTATCATAGTATTTTCCAATTTTCAGATTCACAAAACATTGTTCACTCACCATTAATGTATGCTCATCCTTGATCCATGAGATCTTGTACGGTTTTGGATGTTTCATCCTCTCCAACTACAAATTTGCAACCATTTCTTCATATGCCAGATTTTATGAGCTTCCACTGTCAAAAATCACTTTCCAAACTTTGTCTGCAACTCTACATCTGGTTTTGAACCAACTTTTCCTGATTGGATATTATTTATCCTTCTCACTCCATAGTATCCTTCGGATCATGAAATTTTCAGGTTCATTGGATGTTTCCTCTTGCGCTAAAGCATTTATGCTACTGCTACCAAATTTCTTGCTTGCATGTGTACACTCAAAGGATTTATGTCCTTCTTCACCACAATTGTAACAAGTTACTTGGAAACCTCTTCTGCTATATCCACTTCTGGAATAATTGCCTCTTCCTCAGTATGAATTTCCACCTTTCCATTCAGTCTTTCCTTTGTCTTGAGATGTGTCTAGATTTGACTTATCTGGTTTAGATCTACTATTTTCACCATGAGATCTTCCTCTTCCCCTAGGGAATCTACCACCTCTGCCTCTTTGTCTTTGTTCATATCTTCTGTTCAACTTTTCTTCAACTTTTAGGGAAAATTGATATGCCTATTCAATGCCTTCCATCTTGACCAAACTGATTTCATCTTGTATGGAACTTCTCAAACCATTTAGGTATATTGCAACTCTTTCCACTTCATCTTCAACATGTCCATATCTGATGTCTAGTCTATAGAATTCCTCAGTGTAGTCTTTGACTGATTTGTGCTTCTGCTTCAAACTTTGTATTCACCAAATTAGGTTAATTTGATAATCACAGGGAATAAACTTGCCTTTCAATTTGTTCACCATCTTATCCCATACCTTGATTTTGTCTTTTCCTTTCTTCTTTCTATCCAATTGCAGATGTTCCCACCATAAGGATGCATGACCTTTCAACTTTGTGCTTGTAATCTTGACCTTTTTGTCTTCTGCAACATTCTCATATTCAAAATATTTTTCCATCTTAGTGATCTAGTCAATCAATTCATCAGAATCCAATTTCCCACTGTACTCAGGAGGATTGAACTGAGGTGTGGATTTCAAACTTGTCAAGGCTCTCATGAATCTTTCTTCTTCCTGGTTCGTCACAGGTGCAGGTGCAGCTTCACCTTGAACCTCTTCAAATTCATCATCACTGACATCTTCAAGATGTCTTCCTCTGCACTGGGCTATTTCAACAACTTCCAATCTTGCAGCCATCTGTCTAAGCATATCAGCTAGACCTTGATCAACATTTCCTCTTCCATGAACCATCTTGAAACTCTCTACAATTGTAGGTCAGAGCACAACCTGCCACCCTGCAACACATATCTTTAGAGTTTACAAGAAGGAACCATGGATCTCAACTCGCTATGATACCACCTGATGTAAGGAGGGAGGAGACGGGGCTAAGGGCACACCCAAATCCAACCAGCTTGCAGAAACAATGTGGAATTAACACAACAACACAGTGAGAGAAGAGAAATGCAAAGATCTATTCATTAATCATTGATCAAACTCAATACATGCCAGGCTGTAAGGCCTTCCTAGTTACGGCCATATACAATATAATGTATTATAAATGATCTTCTTACACAAAGATCTTAGATCTCCAATATCTTATAATTTGTCTTCTTGCTCTAAGACTTGCTACTAAACTAAGAACATACAAAATAATATATACAAGAGTCCAACAAAGTAGTCAGTGCTCAAAACCCAAAGGAGAGACCCAGATTTAGGTCCACACGGATCCCAAGATAGACCCCAAATAAATCCGGCCACAAAAATTAAATGAAGAAGTCGGCCAGCAGCTCCAACTCCCAAATAAATCAACTTAGCAAAGGAAAGGCCGAGCAACAGAGCAAAGATCGAGCGACTTGGCAAGGATGCTGAGCGACAGAAGCCAAGTGACAGAGAACTAACTGAAAATGAAAGTAAACATATTTTTGGTTGAGAAGGATTGCCAAAGACCCAAGATGCTCCTGCATCAAATATGATGACTAATAGACCTCTCATGTGGTAGGTTAGTTGTTTGACCATAATTAACTATGGCTTGGTATTGAGTTAATAACTCTTTGATTTATAAAGGTAACTCTTCCTCCTTGTTTCTCTTTCATCCTTTAGCTTTAGAACCAAAGAAAATCCCACTCCATCTTCTTCCTCTAATGTCTTCAAAAATTCTTTTTCTCCTACCAATAGTATGTTTGGACCCCCTTTCTTCACTTCTCCTTCTCCCAAGATTGACTATATCTTGAAAGCCACTCCATCTTTCTTAAAGGAATATGAGTTCTTAGCTCCATCATGCACTACAGCTCTGTCAAACTGCCAAGGTCTACCCAATAATATATGACAAGTATCCATGGGTAGGACATCACACAAAATGCGGTCCTTATACCTCCCTATGGAAAATTCCACCCAAGCTTATTCATTTACCAGTACATGTTGATCTTTTTTCAACCATGTAAATCTGTAAGGGTTAGTATGAGGAATCTTTTTCAATTTTAACTTTTTAATAGCTTCCATAGAAACTATGTTATCAGTAGAACCATAATCTATGATAAATTTACAAACCTTGCCTAATACCTTGCATTTAACTCTAAACAAAGATCTTCTTTAGCTTGGCTCTTCTTTGAAGAGTGCTCTGCGAATAATCAAATTCTCCCCTATCTCAGAATCTAGGGTGACTTCTATTGTCTTGCTTCTAGAAGACTCTTCTTTCACATAATTGATTCTTTTCTCTCACCCTTGTGATGTAGAACCCTTCTATGGACACCTATAGGAAGGATTCCCATACTGTTGATAATTATAGCACTTCATTGAAGATAAATAAGATCCTCTTCCCTGGTTATTGATTCTTCCTCTTGAACTGTTATTTGACCCTCTTCCTCGGTTGTAACCACCTCTTGTGTTACTAGATTCTCCTTGATTCTCAGTGAGTTTGGACTCACTCTAATTTATAGCCTCAAAGTTCCTTCCACCAAATCCTTCTCTATGAATTCTATTATCTCTTCCTCTTCCTCTATTGTTTGAATCTTGTTTCTTTTTGAACTTCTCTTCCACTTTGAGAGCTAGATGATAGCATTGATGTATCATCTTGGGACTTAAGAGATTGATTTCCTCTTGGATATTCCACTTGAGACCATTCATATACCTAGCCACTTTTAGGCTCTCCTCTTCTATTACATTTGACCTTAAGCATAACTTGTGAAAATATTCTTTATAGGTACTAACCTCTAAGTCTTTCTATCTCAGATTTTGTCTTGATTTGTGCAACTGCACTTCATAATCATCAGGAAGATAAGTTTCTCTCATTTTAGCCCTCGTACCTTTCCAACTGGTTATAGGATTCTTTCCTTCTTTGGTCCTTTCATCTTGGACAAAATTCCACCAAGTGAGAGAAGTCCCTCTCAATATTGTCTTGGCTATTCTAACCTTTTGAGATTCGGTCACATTATCATAGTCAAAGTGATTTTCAAGACCTTCTATCCACTCCATGACTACTTCTAGTTCCATCTTGCCACTAAATAGAGGCACTCCTTCCAATTACTTACCACTCATTTCCTTTAATGCTTTTAAGAATGGCTCTTCTTGAAGCATAGGGTCTGACTTTGGTATTATGTATTCCTCGACCACTAACTTACCCTTTTCTTTAGTTTCTCTCATCAATTCACTGACTGTTGTAGTCCTAAGCAACAATTCTTCTAGCTTAGTTGTCATTTCGGCCAACTGTTCCTTCAGGAGTCTATTCTCCTCTTTCTATTCTTCTACATCCTTTTCCAACTCAGCATTGAAAACCATTTTGAATGAATCTACAAACTCTTCTGAAGATAACACCCAAACAACACAAGCCCAATCTTTTATGTTCTGATACCAATCTGATGGGGAACATAATCCTTGTTCCGAGAGTCATCCTGAATCTATTCTAAGGTCTCTCTCCTATACCTCCTAGGGTACTCTCAACCCTAATCTGAGGTAAATCACTAAGAACTTCACCTCTTTCTCAAGACCCAGTTCCCATCAACAAGTTATTCTTCCATACTCTCTGAACCTACAAGGGTAGATTCAGTCTAGCTAAACTAACTTGTTCAGCCAAGTCACTCACAACATATTTCTAACTTTCTTCCCCCAGCCAGACTATTACCAAGATCTCCTAGGGTAAGAGCTCAAAAATCATGACTAACACTTCTCCTACCAAAAAGAAAACTATGTACGGGGGCTCCTCTCAAATTCCATCTAGGCACATGGTTCTCACCATGGATTCAAGAACCTTGAGGACCCATTCAATATTTACAACCCATAACGGGCCAAGAACTTACAAGTCACAAAATGAAAAATAAAAGATTAACCTACTTACACACAGAGTAAACAACAATACTTGAAACAACTAAACACACAACGTGCAACTTTTCATTAACTGGAAAAAACCATACTTCCAACTCTTGAACCTCCTCTCGAACTTCTTTTCCAACCTCCTCTTGAAATGAGGGCTTGGGAGATCTTAAATAATCTTCCCATCATTAGAACAAACTTAACTGCCCACTCAAGTCAAAAGCATCTTTTTAGGAACCGTTACAACTGACCATAATGTCCACTTAAGACAAATGTTACTTTTCCTAGGCCATTATAACTGAATGTGTCAAGCAACATCAGTACATGTTGAGCAACAACAATACATGCCGAACATAAGTACATGTCAAGCAACAACAGTACATGTTGAGTATCAGTACACGTTGAGTACATCAGTGCATGTCAAGCATCAATACATGTCGAGCAACAACAATAATTCTGAGCAACTTATCTAAGGTTCCTAATGCCTTGGTTGGATTTCCAGAGGCTTACAACCTACCTCTAAAACACACAATTAACCTAAAAACATGCATCTAAGAAACTAGGGTGTCTATTCACCGATTTGACCCATTTTGCACTCGGTCATTACAAGAGTGAATGAACAAACACCTTACAAACCAACTTAAACAAATCCAAAATGTTCCTAAGGGCCTTTAACCCAAAGTTCTCTAGGTGCTCCTGCACCAAATTCCTTAAGCTATTCAAGTATCTTGCAATTCTTTCCACCTCATCTTCAGCATGTCCAGATCCGATGTCTAACCAGTAAAACTCCTCAGTGTAATCCTTTACTGAGCTATCTTTCTATCTCAAACCTTGCATTCTCCTAACTAGGTTAATATGATAATCACAAGGTAGAAACTTGCCTTTCAACTTATTTATCATTTTATTCCATACCTTGATCTTTTCTTTACCCTTCTTCTCTTAATCCAATTATAGGTGCTCCCACCATAAGGATGCATGTCCTTTCAATTTCGTGCTTGCAATCTTAACCCTTTTCTCCTCTGCTATGTTATGATATTCAAAGTATTTCTCCATCTTGATTATCCAATCTATCAATTCATCACAATCCAAATTTCCACCATACCCAGAAGGATTAAACTAAGGTGTGGACTTCAAACATGTCAATGGCTTCAAGAATCTTTCTTCACCTTGATCCATTATAGGCTCTGGTGTGGCTTCTTCCTGCATTTCTTCAATTTCATCATCACTAAATTTTTTAAGATGTCTTCCTCTACGCTGGGTTGTCTCAACAAAATCCAATCTAGCAGTAATCTACCTTAACATATTAGCTAAGCATGGGTCTGCATGACACCTTCCTTGAACCATCTTGAAACCCTCTGTAATTGTAGGTCAGGTCACAATCTACTACCCCACAACAATAACTAATTAGGATTTACAAGAGGAAATTCTGATCTAACCTTCAATCCAATACCACCTGACACAAGGAGGGTTAATGATCTGGGCTAAAGGCACTCCCAAGCACTAAACCTACTTGTCGATAAACAACACAGAAGCTTACAACACAGAGAAAGAGAAAGTTATGCAGATGTATTTATTTACTTCGTCAAACTTCATACATGTCGGGCTGTAAGGCCTTCCCGATTACGACAAATATAATAAAAAATGTATTATAGAAGAGTCTTCATACATGTGAGATCCAAAAACCCTAGACCTCCAATCTATTACCAACTTAACATCATCTCTAACCGCTATCTTATGGTGCCCTAAACTAAGAACATAACAATATATTTATATAACAGCCACCGAAAGAGGTCGGCCTCTAAGATCCAACATAGGAAAGAGAAACGACCCCAAAATAGGTCCACACATTCCCTAAAGATAGATCCAACATTAACTATGCGACCATAATTAAATGTAGATGCCGGCCCCAAAGAACCAACAAAGAAAACCCACTCGGTGAGGCAGGAAATAGAAAACGACCGAGCACACCAAGACAGGTCAGTAAAGCCATGCCAGAAATAGTAACCAAGTACGGTTGGTAAAGCAACAATAGAACATTCAACTGAGCACACCAATGAAGTTACCGAGCGTATCGAACAAGCTATCAAGCAATAAACAACATATTTTTGGTTGATCCAAGATTGGAAAGAACCCAAGATGCTCCTGCATCATACATGTAGATATGTAGGTACTATAGTAGTATCAAGTGCTTTTAAAAAATATAGCTTTATGTTTATGGAAAGTGTGTAGAAGCTCGAGTATGGAGATTTGTGCAGGTGTTTCCCCTAAATCCTCTATAAGTTTGTATCATGAAGTTGTTGCAATGGGTTTATGATTAGGACCTTTAAGGGTAACTATGCCTTTGCATGTAGTAACATTACAATTGGTTTGTGTCTCCTATAATAAAAGTGTTCACATGATTATCATCCTCACTAATGTTATTTATAACATAATCATATCTACCAATTATATAATTCACATCGTCACCTAATTGAGGGGCCTTTCCTTTATCCTTGTCATGCTTAGGGAAGGGATTTTTAAACATCTCACAGTCAAAGTTAATAGAAGGAGTGTGTCCATCAAGTACGCTTTTCCCATCGTTAATAAGATATTGTATCACATGTCAAAGTTTATTGTAACTATTAGTCTTGTGTTCCTTGTGTCTATGATATTTACAAAAATGATTGTCATTCTACCATAGCAGTTTGACTTGTGGATTATATTTTCTTATTTTAGGTAGCAATATAAGATCATTCTCAAGAAGTTCCTTCAATGTTGACTGGAGTGATTATCCCAATGGTGTAAAGTTTTGTTTAGGGATGCTCTTTTGTTTTTCCTTTCCTTTTTTAGAAGATGAACCTTTAAGGTTATAAATATATGATGATATCGTAGTATTTTTTGCATCAAAAACTTCATCATTAACCACATTCTTGTTTTTAGAGCAAAAGAGGGTCTAGTTGTTGTTGTTGTTGTTGTTTGAACTTGAACATGTTTTATAATAATAATAATAATAATTTTTTTATCTTGATAGTGTCATTGTCAGTGAGATTTTGTTCAATTTTGACTCCTATCTCTATCACATCCCCAAAGTAATCCAAACATTTATGACCGAGTTCTTTTGTCATCTCTTTGGTTAGATTACGATGGAATAGATCAATCAAGTATTTTTATAGAATGTGTTAGGGCGTCCTTGTCAAATATCACCATCTTTTTAAAAATAACATAAAGAAGTATCCTTGTTTTTGCTTGGTATTAAATAGATCAATCATATTTACTTCAGGTTCACAATTGTAGGCATTATGTGCAAAACAATTGTCTTCTAATTCTTGAAAGGATTTGATAGTAGGAGGTAATCGTGAAAACCATTCAATGACACTTCCCCCAAGACTACACTTGAAAAGCATCATAAGATATATTTCTGTATGCAATGAAAATTACCTGCAGCTGCACAACAAGTCAAAACATGCAAAACACAAGATATACCAATAAATCAAAGAATGAAAAGAACTTGAAACACAACTAAATTCTCACGACAACCTCCGATGAGCTAAAACAAGTGCACCCAAAACTTGTTTGATTTGCTCTTAGAGATTTTGTGGGTGTGCTCTCCCAACACAATGCAATGATTCCCACTATGATGCAAGCTAGATGATGGTGAAGGGATTGAGAACAATTATAAAGAACTTTCCCCAAGCTTCACATGATGAAGATGAAAATGCAATAGCAAATCTAGGATGAAGATGCAAGATGAACTAAACTAAGATTGATTTCCATTACCTAACATGTAATATCTAGATGATCAAATGCTCAAAGAAACTAAATAGAATGAAGACTAAGAAATGATCAAGAAAAAATGCTCTAAAATGCAATCACTAGTTAGTTGCAAATGAGGAGTGAGGCCTCCTTTTATGGATTTGCTTATGAAAATGGAGGGCAAGAATTAAGAGGTGGAAAATGAGTGGCTGAGATTGAAGGTTAAGTAGGGTTTTAGTGAGAGAGAAGGAGATTAAGAGGCAAAATAAATGAGTGACTAGGATTAAGTGGTTAAAGAGAGGAGTTGACTTTTGAAGTGGAGGGAATAATAATTTAAAAAAGTCACATGTGTGTACAAGTGATTAAGACTAAAAGGGATTTAATTACCTTTTAAGTATAATTAGAGTGAATTTAGCCAAAAGCAAGGAAGAGTGAGATTTAAACTAAATTAAATTAAATTTAAATGGGGTTTAGAAGAATTTTAGAGGAAATGGAAGGATTAAATAAATAAAATTTATTTAAAAAGAAATATGGAGGAAACATATATTAAAATAAAATGTTAATATATTGGGGATAGTATTTAAATTAATTTAAATACAAGGTGATGAATTTATTTAATAAAGTTAATTTATAAGAATTAACTATGTTGTTATAGGCAATATTAGTTAAATTAATATATAAATAAAGAGGGACAATTTAGGGTGTCTACATTTTGCCCCTCTTTGATGCGGTGTCAAAATCGACATCGCGTCAAAGAAGAGAAAAGAGGAAAATGCCCCAAACATGGAAGGACAAGAAAGGATGATGAGGAGGGATATATGGAAGGATGATGCCCCCTCAAGGGGATGTGCGGGTTCGGAGAACACGAGTGTGCTCTCAAAATGGGTACGAGGAGAAGACAAACAATGGAGAGGTGGAGGGTATAAAAAATAGACCTCACTGTGCAAAATGCAATCTATCTAAAATGCAATGCAAATGAATTGTGTAAACGTTTGGGGAGCACAACCTGGATTTTGATATGGTACTTGACGATATGCACCAAGGTATAAGGAACCAAGATGACAAGGTGTCAAGTACGTGATAAAAGAGATAATGATAAAATGATCACTTGTACAAAAAAAAACACTAACACATACAAGCAACAAGAAAGCATGCACAACAAGCCGAAAGCAAACCAACATGTTGCCCCTAGGTAGCTAAAAATTGATTGATTGATCGATCGATTGATGATGATTGATAACAGACACCAAGTTTTGACCTTAGCCATTATAATCTTGTTTTGAAGGTTATTTTGGTCTTCTTGGTCATTCATTTGCCTTCTTGATGCTTCTTGACTCGCTTGTAGCTCTCTTCGATCCATTTTTTACATCTTTTTATTATATTGGGATAACTTATTCATGATCTCTTAGCCATCCTTACCATCACTCCATCAATATTTGACTTCGTAGTGGTGAAGGGGAGTCACTTATACCATCTTATTTCATGTTTTAAGATCATATAATTGTTTTCTTGATCATTCTCTTGCAATATTTTTGTCTTTATCATTAATCTATTTGCCATATGATTATCTATCATTGTTTATCTCATCTATTCGATAGTTGTGGATGTGGAAACACCAAAATCAGGATTTGATTGAGGTAGGTCTCCAAACAACTACTCAATATTTTTCCTTGTCTTTGTGTGTGCATGATTATTGGAGTGAGAAGGTGGTGGAGTGGTTACTTGGCCTCGTGAACTTCCCTCTAAGGTTGTAAGGTCCCTTGTAATTTCATCCTTGTATTTCCATTATAACTTTAGCCTAGTTGCATCTTTAGTATTTTGTTAGTATTTTATTTTATATTTCGTCATTTTAGTTATTTTTTGTTACTTTCCTAGATTTATGTGTGATTATTCATACTTTATCCATTTGAGACGTACGTGCATCACGTTGTCGTCTCATGCTCACATCATTATCCTTGACCCACATTTGTGTCTTGGGTAGTGAGCTCGTGGAGTTCAGCATTTAATCTTTGTAGTTTTCTCTTTTGTCTTCTATAATTAAAATATTCTTATTTATTAGTAGCATACAATTATTTAAGTTTTCTACATTATGTATCTTATCTTGTTTTAAATAATTTACAATTTAGTTATCTTGATCACCTAGCTCACTAGAGCACTATTTAAGTGAGGTGGTACAAGAGATAGTTTATCTCACGATACTTTAATTAGTCTCGAGGTCGATGAACTTTTCCTTCTCTATATTATTACATACCTCTTATATACTCTAATTAAGATCAGTGTCTTACATGTTGAGTTGATGCTTAGATATTGGATTAAGGGATTGATATCTCACATATCGAGTTGATGCTTAGATCTTGGATTAAGGGATTGGTATCTCCTATTGGTTGGTCCCTGCAAATGTAATTGGGGATTGGTGTCTCTAGTATGCTAGTGCCTAAATATGTTCATTATGATGATATATATTTTTCCATTAGTATGCAAAGGAAAACCATCGATAATGACTACAGTGAAAGACAGGTTTTAGCACAACCCGATAGAATAGTCTACAGTATAAACCGAAGACATAAGTTACAAGTGCAAACTGAAAAAGTTAACAAGTGGAACCCGACATCATAGTGCAAACCAATAGAGCAGATTATAGAGTAAACTAAAAAAGTAGACAAGAGAGGAACCCAACAGAGCAAGGGAACCTGACAGACAAACTTTCAGTTCAAACCGAGCATCTGTCACCGAAAGTCAGTTATATCCCAAGAAATGTGGATCTGACTTCCACGTCAGATAAAACACTTATGTTTTATATTTAGAGTTTTGATTTGATTTAAAACCATTTCTTGAGGGACAAGCAAGATAATTGTAATTATTTTAATCATTCTAATTGATTGAAAACATGTAAAATAGGAGATCAAGGTCAAGTTGTAAACCTTTGATCATAGAGTTAAGTTTGTAATATGTGAAACTAAAAAGGTCAAATATATTGTATAAATAGATGTGTAATCATTCATTATTTACATATGTGAGAATGATAGTAGCCAAGGGGCACATCTATGGATCAGACTAAGAGTTTCAAGAAGCAGAGCAACAACAGATGAATTTGGTTATCAAGAACCAAGAATCAAGGCTACCGAGCAACAAAGGTATTAATCAATCACATTAGGTGATACATTGTACATGTAATCTTTAATGGATCTATAATCTGCAATTATAGATTGCATACACTCAGGTCAATGAGTATTTCTGTCTACATTCTTACAAGTGTAGCAAATAGAAGAAATCCTTTCAAGAAAGGTGGATTTAACAATCCTATTGTTAATCTCTTAACTGAGTGCACACTAAACAGTGTTTCTAAAGCTCTTAACAGAGTAGACCTTAACCAGTCTCCACATAATACTCCTAACATGGTAGATCATCATAAGTGATCAAATTGTAAGCCTTAACCAACCCCTTCCAATCTGTAGATAGTGAATTTTTGTGGGTGCCATCCCCACCGCAGTTTTTACCTTCTAACATGGGTTTTTTGCGTTAACATATCTTGTGTTATGTGTCAATTACTTTCATGAATGTTTAGATGTTTACTAAGTTTATGAATTGATATAAATTACACAAAGATAGAATAGAATAGATGGTTGGCAATACAATTGATTACATAAAGGTTAAAGGATAAAAGAGATAAAAGTTTTAGAGGTACTGATTCACCCCTCGCCTCTCAGTACATACTTCCCATTATTTCCAACAATTGGTATCAGAGCTAGATCTCTTATTTGGAAAAGTTTAAAGACTTCAGAGAAAAGATCATATAATGGAGAAGTACAAGCTTGAAAAGAGTATTGAGAATTAGAAGTTAGAGATACAGATCTTCTTTGAACAATATAAAGAAGCTAGAATCAAGATGAGACAGTTGCTGGATGAAAGACAGATTATGGCATCTCGCTGTAATGAAACAGACTATCATGAAGAAGAGATACCTTATCTATTTGAGTCTTTGGGATCTACAACTAGCAAAAAACCAGACACATCTGAAGAAAGCATTACAAGTCTGAATGAAATTAATCAACATCTGGCCGGAAAAGTGAAATCTCTACAAATCAGTTAAGAGACATAGATGGTAAGAATGATTGATGTCATGAACAATGTTAGACAAGATAAGCAAGAAAGAACACTAACTATTGATGACAGGAGGAAGAATACTGAAAAGCTACAAGAGAAAGAGTCAGAAATACACAGACTTACAAAACATCATCATGAGATCACCAATTAGATTATTCTTATGAGTCAGGAGGCCAACCGAATGAACATAGAACTCATTGAAAGAATAGAAGCTATTGGTGAGCTAAGAGAAGAAAATGAAAAATTGAAGCATGAAGTAAGAATTCAACAACACAATGACATGATGAAGATAGATGAAGAAAGTACAAAAAGAATGGATGATTTTCTGGATGGACAAAGAAGAGTCAACAACAATATCGTACTAGGGTATACCAAGAATGGAGAATCACCATACCAAGCTGATCCAAAGAATGTGTACACAAATCCTAGACCAAAGAAGCTGTCATGCAATCACTATGGAAGGCCTGGCCACACATATAATGTATGCAGGAGAAAAATGAAAGGTATTCCTAACTCCACACCTTCATTCATGGGAAATTGTTATAAATGTAACAAGAAAGGACATAAAGCTTATGAATGTAAATCTAAGCTGAAACAACCAAAGAAGGAAACCTACATGGACAAATATTGTCTGGCTTGCAAAATGCATGGGCACACATCTCTTGAATTTAGGAAGAAGAAAAAGCAAGCATGGAAGCCAAAAGATCAAGAAAGTGCTTATCGACCAAAAAGAGTCAGTAACTCATATGTTTGGGATTACAACACATGGGAAAACTACACAACATGTGGAAGATTTGGTCACATAGCTGCAAACTGTATGAGGAAATGGACAAGAAAGTCTAGAACCTGGACTAACCCAGGAATGGCATGCTTACACTATCATAGGATTGGTCATCTAAGCAAGGACTGCATAGACTGAATGACAGAGACAATCACATTTCCCAATGGCAATACTATTGAAGACATTAGGAGGATGAGAAACAAAATGTGGAGGAAAGCTACAAACACTGATGAAGCTGGACCGAGCAATGCAATTGGTGACACCTTATCCAATGGATTTGGTGACATCACCACCCCACCTAAGTAGAACAAGTAAGTATGGAACTGCATTATACCAAGTTATATTTTGCATCATTTCCATTATACATAGTTAAAATACCAAATCAACATAATTAAAGATGCACTATGGTGTTACTTGTTATAAATCTGTGAAAATAATCTCGTCGGTCAATACATACCGAAATGCATCGGTGTACATACAAAGCTAAGTTTTCAATACTTACTGAGAATCATCGGTTAACGTATAAAACTAAAATTGCTAAGTGCAAACTGAGCTCCATCGATAATCATGAAAGTTGACATGTTGTCTTCACCAAATACCGAAATTCGTCGGTGAATGTAACAAGTTGACAACTGCCCCAAAGCATCACATTCTCACCAAGAATGTTATTTGTGTATCACCTGATGACTCCGTCTTCACACACCGAGAAGTGATTAAGCATTAATGACTTGACTTAGGGAAAATTCTATAAATAGATGACGGAAGGGTTTCATTATTTACCAAATGACTAGAGCGAAGAGACAGAGAGAAACCTGAGCACCAAGCGACCCAATTGAAGAGCACCTACAAATTGACTCCCTATAATCCAAATAGATTCCTAACAACTACAAAGGTTGAATTAATTAACAAAGATAACCGAGAACTCTACTTTCATTTACAGGAAAAAGCCCTAATTTTAGAAATGATGGCAACTACATCAAGAACCTCTAAAATCAAGAATGCTAAGGAGAGTAAGGTTAATCTAATAAAGAATAGTACATGTGAGGAACCTAAGTATAAAATCTGTCCAGAGGTTGCCTCACAACTCGACGACTCTGGAGCATTTTCTGGAATTCCACCTACGGTTTTGTTGATCGAGGATGTTAGATCCTACATTCACTGCAAGATTGCAAAAATTGGAGATCTTGAAGTTGAACAAGATTACAAGAAGCTTTGCAATGATGATGTAACCATAAAAGATGAGCATAAGCACGTTGAGGTAAAAGGGCTCACAAATTCCCTATGGTTCCCGAAGGAGTTAAAAACCAAATGGATTCGGTTAGTACTGAGCAGAGTACACGACCAAAAAATATGGCTGGATGAGCCAAAACTGATCACCAGAGATGTGATTTATATCGTTACCAGTTATCCCATAACCAATAAGGCAAAGGCACTAAAGCACCCCTCACGCCCTGACATTGATAAGGTTACAAAAGCAGTATGGGATGGAAGAGGACTTAAGGTATCCACCATCACCGATGATGAACAAACTATTGTCAGAGGAGAACAAAATGTAACAAGTGGAGATCTCACACAGAAAGATGGAGATAAAACATAAAAGGATGCACAAATGAAAAAGACAAATGAAGTGCACAAAGATATCGGTGAAGGAGACAACACCGAAGATGCCACTCCTAGGGAAACCAAAGGAGATGCTGCAGGTAATGTAAAGGTTGATGTGGAGACATCCACTCACAACCAGAAGGTAGAGACCAAAGCACAACAACAAAAAGGCACAGCTCCACTGATAACCTCATCTAACACATCAGACCAAGAAGAGAAGCTGGCTATGGTTCTGCATACAGGTGCATCTCAAAATAAAAAGAAGAAAACAAAGAAAAATAAGTTGGAGGTCACACTTGATGAAATCATCGAAATACTGAAGTGTGATCCAACCACATTAGACTTTGAATCACTCCAAGAATATGGATAAATCTGTTAGAGAAAAGCTTTAAAGGAAAAGCTTAAAAAAGAGCACCGAGACTCCTTAGTACTAGAGACCACAAGGGATATCTTAAACCAGATAGTTCCTGACATTGATGTTGATCACAATGCACCTATTCTGGATCAACTTGTCATTCTCACCGATGCAATCACAACTCAGAATGTAGATGTAGAAAAGGTGATTGAGGAACGAGCAGAACAGAAGTTCCGATACAAACTGACAAGAAAGATCAGCCAAGAAGTGACAGAGAAAAAGGTAAAGCTTTTAGAACTATCCTATGAATTGGATCCAATAATTACTGAAGCTATTTCCTTAATACAAAAATTGTGCACTTTGGATAAATTCACTAAGGACAAGAGTGAAAAGATAACAAAGTTAGATTTAGATCTAAATACCAGTGCACAAGGTCAAACCAAAGATGACAATGTAATTAAATTGCATTATGAGAAGATAATAGAGATAAAAAGGTTAAGGAAAGAACTTTGGGAAGCAAGATCACAATTCAGAGAAGAGGTTACCGAGCTACAGGCTCAACTTTTATCGAATCTCACACTTCTACAACAACAAATAAGTTTGGCAACACAACTAATTGCCACCCCCGAGATGTCTGTAACAGACAACATCTATGATATGCATGCCAAGATTACACTAGAGCATATGGCTCTTACGCATCTAAAGGAGAAATGGGAGAAGATGATGGAGGAAATGAAGACCTCTCACTCTCATATTTTTGATAAGTTATAGGTATACACCTTTTCCCTTACTATAAAAAAAGGGGGAAAATGATATGTACAATAGGGGAGAATGATATGTATAGTACATATAACACAAAGGGAAAAGGCAAGGTGAAAAGGAAGAAATTGTATAAAGACAAGTGTACATATACAAATACTGTACTATACCGGCATATGCATAGGGGGAGTCATGAAATGACTAAGTAATATGCATGGTGTACATACTATAAATATTTTTAGTATTTTACACATAAGTTTTTGATACTAATGTCAAAGGGGGAGATTGATGACATATATTTTTCCATTAGTATGCAAAGGAAAACCATCGGTAATGACTACACCGAAAGATAGGTTTTAGCACAACTCGACATAATAGTCTACAGTATAAATTGAAGACACAACTTACAAGTGCAAACTGAAAAAGTTAACAAGTGGAACCCGACAGGATTAAATTGATAGAGGAACTCGACAACATAGTCCAAACCAACGAAGCAAATTACAGAGTGAACCGAAAGAGCAAACAAGAGAGGAACCCGACAGAGCAAGTGAACCCGACAGACAAACTTTCAGTTCAAACTGAGCATCAGTCACTGAAAGTCAGTTATATCTCGAGAAATGTGGATCTGACTTCCACGTCAGATAAAACACTTATGTTTTATATTTAGAGTTTTATATTTGATTTAAAACTATTTCTTAAGGGACAAGCAAGATAATTGTAATTGTTTTAATTAGTCTAATTGATTGAAAACATGCAAACTAGGAGATCAAGGTCAAGTTGTAAACCTTTGATCATAGAGTCAAGTTTGTAATATGTTAAACTAAAAAGGTCAAATCTATTGTATAAATAGATGTGTAATCATTCATTATTTACAGATGTGAGGATGATAGTAGCCAAGGAGCACATCTATGGATCAGACTAAGAGTTTCAAGAAGCAGAGCAACAAAAGATGAATTTGGTTATCAAGAACCAAGAATCAAGGCTATCAAGCAACAAAGGTATTAATCAATCACATTAGGTGATACATTGTACATGTAATCTTTAATGAATATGTAATCAACAATTATAGATTGCATACACTCAGGTCAATGAGTATTTTTGTCTGCATTCTAACAAGTATAGCAAATAGAAGAAATACTTTCAACAAAGGTGGATTTAACAATCCTATTGTAAATCTCTTAACCGCATGCACACTAAATAGTGTTTCTAAATCTCTTAATAGAGTAGACCTTAACTAGTCTCCACATAATACTCCTAACAGGGTAGATCATAAGAAGTGATCAAATTGTAAGCCTTAACCGACCCCTTCCAATATGCAGATAGTAGATTTTTGTGGGTTCCATCCCCACCACAGTTTTTACCTTCTAACAAGGGTTTTTTGCGTTACCATATCTTGTGTTATGTGGCAATTAATTTTATGAATGTTCCTATGAATGTTTACATGTTTACTAAGTTTATGAATTGATATAACTTACACAAAGATAGAATAGAACCGATGGTTGGTAATACAATCGACCACATAAAGGTTAAAAGATAAAAGAGATAAAAAATTTAGAGGTACTGATTCACCCTCCCCTCTCAGTACATACTTCCCATTATTTACAACACATTATTGTATTTTTTGCGAGGCTATATTTGGGCAGCAGATCCAAGCAACTATTCTCACCATGGTTTTTCCCTTTTGGGTTTCCACACAAATCTAGAATATTTCTGTGGATGTGTGTGCGTGTTCTTCATTTGAATAAGTGCTTCATTGTTAAGGAAATGTTAATAAATGTTACTAATGAGGATTTCGGCTTGAGGTTGGTTATGAAGCTTGGAGAAGTATTAATGGTAATTAATGTTGAATTAATTTTGGAATTGGCAATATTACCCCTCTTAATATATCTGCATACTTAACAAAGTGTGTCTAAGAGAGAGGGAAAAATAATAAAATATTTATGAAGATAACTAATCTATGCAATAAAATAGAAGAGATGACCCCATCACTTGACAATAAGACACAAGAGAATCAAGGACGAAAAGATTGAAAGATAGAAATCTTAGAAGCATATCCAAATTTGTATTATATGCATGAATAAATGCCAAGGGCAACAATTTATAGGAATTCATAATAAGAGATGTATCATTGATGTACAAACCTCTAGTGGTGGGTAGGAGGGAATAAAACAAGAAAGCTCCTAGAGGATGAATTGAATTATATAAGAATAACCTAAATATTGATATAAATAAGAAATAATTGATCAACATAACCAAATAAAAATATAAGTGTCAAGTGGGAGAAAGATATGATATAGCAATGACAAGCAAAGCCCTGGAAGAATTAGGCTAAGAAATGAACACACAAGAGCGTAGTGAAGACATAAGAAAAATTGATATTAAAGGCAAGTAATAAGAACATTGGATACGAAACCCTAATGAAGTAGAATAAAGCTTAAGAGAAAACCTTAGCTATGTCGAAAAAATGTTGGGTTCACAAAAATTTAAGTGTTTTAAATACCTTGCACAAATATTTGGCCAATTAAATAAATGTAATAAATTAGCATACAATCGACCTAGATATAAGAGTTAAGACACAATCAAAACATATGTTGTAAATTAAATAAGTGGATATTGGTACATGGCTCTAGGATTGTTGATGGATAAAATATGTTGATGTTGTTTTGGAATGATTTACCAAATTTTGTAAACTTGTTGTCTTAATTGTAAATGGATTATTTCCAATCAACCCTCTTGGTGGAAATCATTAAATTGTTGGAAATATTGTTTTGAAAGCTATAATGGAAACAATTGTTGTTTTTTCATTGATGTCAAACCTTAACTGGTAAGACTATTGCTATCTGTTTGAGTACCATATCTATTGATGTGAAGATTAGGATAACAAGAAGACCGAGGAAAACGGTTGAGTTATGAGTAAACACAAGGGTACTTGATCATTTGGCACATTGGAAAAGTGATATGTTGTTTATCTTTCACTGAGAGTTCACTGCGAGGTTGATGCCGAGCAAAGCGAAGTTGATGCCGAGCGAAGTCAGTGATGGCCGAGCACCAGTGAAATGCTGAGGAATACAGAGATGACCGAGCGCAAAAACACAATGTTGGCCGAGCAACAATATTTTGGTAATTGATGAGATTTGAGATCTCTGGCTGACATTATTGATTTTATTGGAATATGTGAAGTTTGTTATGGATATTTAGTTTTGGTCCTCATAATTAAATGCACGGGAAACCATTATTAACTCGTGGATTCAAGATTTAATTGGTGATTATATTGGAGAAATAAATTAAATGTAAAGATGGAAAGATCCATTGGATCTGACCTAACCTAAGATCTACGATCTTGATTAAGCAGCAAAAAGATGTATCTGACCTAGATGAAGAGGTATATGATAACCTCAAGGGGTTATTCATGGTGGGATGCTAAGAGAGAGTTGTGTATACATATTATGCAAAAGGATTGTATGGTTAATTGACTGACTGGCATGATCTAAGCAAAGAAGGCTGAGCAGAGAAGAAGAGAGAGATTGCTTGATGGATTTCCAAGAAGATCTAAAGATAATGGAGGCCACTTAGTGAATTAGCATTAGAGATGAATTGGATCTGGATTTGCAAAGTAAGTTGTATGTATCAGATCACACATGCTGATTAATTTCTAACCATTGTATTAGTTCAAATCCTTTAACCAGGTTGACCTAAAAATCATTGTATAAATCCTTTCAGCAAGGTGACATTTAGATTGGAATGTTCTAAGTCCTCTAACAAGGTCACTCCTAACAGGGTGATTAAATCCTCCAACCATGTCACATTTGACAGTGTGTTTTGTAACCTTTAACAGGGTTGGCTCCTAACAGAGCTCACTTCAGAAGAGTGAAATTTTGGTAGCATGTTACTGGTGGTTTTTCCCATATTGGGTTTCCACATTAAATCATGGTGTCAAAATGTGTGAATGTTGTGTTTTACTGTTAAGTTTTTGCAAGCTTATTTCATTAGTAAAGTAATATGCACACTTTCATGTTATTGCTGTCGAGCATATCTAAATTGTTCAATTTGGTATAAATTTTAAATGGGCACATCTAGACCCAAGGATAACTGATTCACCCCCCCCCTCAGTTATTCTAAATTCATTCTAACAATTGGTATCAGAGCTTAGCTCTCTTGAAACAGTTTGAAGGTACTTGGAGCAAAAGATCAAGATGTATAAAAGGGAGGTACCGAAGTTGAACAAGGATAACTTTCTTGCATGGAAAAGTCTGATGAGATTTCACTTAGATGGTGTTGGTGATTCTGCTAAATGTCATGCTGATCAAGAATATGTAGCCCCTACAAGAGTTCTCAATGCTACACAGTTAAGAGAAAAACAAGAACATAATCAAGTAATGTTGGAGATTGCATCATCCCTGAACTATCATGAGTTTGAATACATAAAGGACTGTACAAGCGTAAAGAAAATGTGGGATGCCCTTAAAACCATCTATGGAGGTGACACAAACATACTTAGAGCCAAATCTGAAAGCTTGAGAGGTAAGTTTGATGAAATGAAAATGCAAGAAGGAGAAAATATAGTTTCATATTATGGTAGGATAAAAGAAGTTGTAAATGCTATTAGAGGAGCTAAAGGAATCATTGGTGATAACACCATCATGAGCAAGGTATTGAGGACACTTCTTCCTATCTATGCTATTAGAGTATCTGCAATTCAGGAATTGAGATGTACTCCTAACAACAATTTGACTTTGGAAAGTTTGGTAGGCAGACTTAATGCATTTGAGATGTCAAATTTTGATAACTATACTCCACAAGCCATTGAATCTACATTCAAGTCCCAAATGGTCCTCAAAAAATCAAACAAAGGAAAGAAATGTTTGGACAGTGACAATGATACTTCTGATGATGATTTAGAAGAATTTGAGGCACTTATGGCGAGACGACTATCCAGAGGAAAAGGAAAATTCAAAGGTAAACTTCCTATTAACTGTTTTTCATGTAACAAGGTTGGTCATATTGCTGCAAGATTTCCTGATAAGAATGACAAAGATGAAAGAAGGGACATCAAGTATAAAGACAGAAAGGATGATCGAGACTTCAGGAAATACAAGGACTACAAAGACAAAGGTAATAAATCCTGCTATATAGCTGAAGAAGCTTCTGAAAATGAATATGATAAATCTAATGAAAATGATATAAAAGTTGTGTATGTTGCAATGAAAGATGATTCTGATGATGATGAGAAAACTGCACTAATTTCTTATACAAGTAAAGGTGATCGTTGGGTTATTGATAGTGGTTGTTCACATCACATGACTGGTGATAAAGATAAATTTGAAACCTTAGATCAGTGTAAAGGTGATTATGTTAAATTTGGAAATGATACACTATGTCGTATCAAAGGGAAATGAACAATTCAATTGACTAAAAAAATTAGATGTGATGATGTATATTGGGTTGATGATCTTAAGTATAACTTATTGAGTGTTTCACAGCTAAATACTTCTGGTTACAGAGTTGAATTCCATCACAGGAAAGCAAAGATCTACGATGCCAATTGAGAATTAGTTGGAGGTGGTGAGCAGACAAAAGGTAATCTATTTTATCTAGACTTAGCTGATGAGACATGCTTGTTTGCACAATATAGTAATGTTTGGTTATGGCATAAAAGGTTGTGTCATGTAAACTTTGATAACTTGGTGAGCATGAGCAAATTGAAAAAGGTTAGAGGGCTGCCTAAGTTAAAGAAACCTGAAAATGCAATGTGTAAGCAATGTCAATTGGGAAAGATGACTAAATCTAGTTTTAAGAGTGAAACTCATACTTCTGAGGAAATTCTGGAATTGGTTCATACTAACCTTTGTGGACCTATTGGTGAGAAAAGTTATTGGGGAGACAAATATTTTATCTTATTTGTTGATGATTACTCAAGAATGATGACTGTTATGTTTCTTAAGGAAAAATCTAATGCATTCTAGTTGTTTAAGTGGTACTTGGCAAAAGTTGAAAATGAGACATGCAAGAGTCTGAAATGTCTGAGATCTGACAAAGGAGGCGAGTTTATTTCTAATGAGTTTAACAAGTTTTGCAATGACAGGGGGATAAAGAGACAGATGTCCGCTCCTAAGACTCCACGACATAATGGAATAGCTGAAAGAAGAAATCGATCTATCATGGATTGTGCCAGAACACTAATGATGGAGAAAAATGTTGCACAAAAATATTGGAGAGAAGCTATAAGTATAGAAGTCTACACCCTGAACATAGTATAAGTCAAGAAAGGTACAAATGCTACACCTTATGAGCTATGGTATGGATATGCACCTAGTGTAAGCTACTTTAAAGTCTTTGGAAATAGATGTTTCATACTGAAGGACAACAAAAATGGAAAAATTGATGCTAAAGGAGAGGAAGGCATATTCCTTGGATATTCAACTAAAAGTAAAGCATACAAGTATTTGAATTCTAGCACTAACAAAATTGTGGAAAGTGCAAATGTTAAAATTGATGAATATGCAGAAAGAAATGAAGCTGAAAGCATGATTGAGCCTGAAAATTACAAATCTTTCACCTATCCTGATGAGGTAGATTCTAATGAAACTGAGAATGAAGTTGTCGAGCAACAGACTACCCCTGCGGAGACACATAACGAAATTGTCGGGCAACATGAGGTGACTGCTGAGCTATCTAATGGAGATGCCGAGTCACAGTTTCAACCTGAATTGAACATGAATGATCAATCTGAAATAGAGAAATAACCTACTTTGGCAAAGTATGTCAGAAGGCACCATAAACCTGATCAAATTATAGGAGCAAAGGATTATGCAGTTATGACAAGAAGCAAATTGAGAGAAGATACATGCTTGTTATGTGACTTTGAGCCTAAAAAAGTAAAAGATGCATTAGACAATGAATAATGGATTCAAGCCATGAACGGACAAATTGAACAGATTGAAAAGAACAATACTTGGACACTTGTACCGAGGCCAAATGATAAAAATGTAATTGGTACTAAGTGGGTATTCAGAAATAAGCTGAATGAACATGGAGAGGTAACAAGAAATAAAGTTAGACTGGTAGGCAAGGGTTATGCACAAGATGAAGGAATTGACTATGGAGAGACATTCGCTCCAGTTACAAGATTGGAAGGTGTAAGAACCTTACTTGCATATGCAATCTATAAAGGATTTAAAGTCTATCAAATGGATGTGAAGTCAGTATTTCTAAATGGTATATTAGAAGAAGAGGTATACATTGAACAAGCTGATGGATTTGTTGACCCAAGAAAAAGAAATATTGTTGGAAAGATTGTTTTGAAAGCTATAATGGAAACAATTGTTGTTTTGTCATTGATGTCAAACCTTAACTGGTAAGACTATTGCTATCTGTTTGAGTACTATATCTATTGATTTGAAGATTAGGATAACAAGAAGACGGAGGGAAACATTTGAGTTATGAGTAAACACAAGGGTACTTGATCATTTGGCACATTGGCAAAGTGATATGTTGTTTATCTTTCATTGATAGTTCACTGCGAGGTTGATGCCGAGCAAAGTGAAGTTGATGCCGAGCGAAGCCAGTGATGGCCGAGCACCAGTGAAATGCTGAGGAATACAAAGATGACCGAGCGCAAAAACACAGTGTTGGCCGAGCAACAGTATTTTGGTAATTGATGAGATTTGAGATCTCTGGCTGACATTATTGATTTTATTGGAATATGTGAAGTTTTTTATGGATATTTAGTTTTGGTCCTCATAATTAAATGCATGGGAAATCGTTATTAACGCATGGATTCAAGATTTAATTGGTGATTGTATTGGAGAAATAAATTAAATGTAAAGATGGAAAGATCTGTTGGATCTGACCTAACCTAAGATCTACGATCTTGATTAAGCGGTAAAAAGATGTATCTGACCTAGATGAAGAGGTATATGATAACCTCAAGGGGTTATTCATGGTGGGATGCTAAGAGAGAGCTGTGTATACAGATTATGCAAAAGGATTGCATGGTTAATTGACTGACTGGCATGATCTAAGCAAAGAAGGCTGAGCAGAGAAGCAAAGAGAGATTGCTTGACGAATTTCCAAGCAGATTTGAAGATTGAAATGAGAATGGAGGCCACTCAGTGAATTAGCATTATAGCTGAATTGGATCTGGATTTGCAAAGTAAGTTGTATGTATCAGATCACCCCTGCTGATTACTTTCTAATCATTGTATCAGTTCAAATTCTTTAACCAGATTGACCTAACAGTCATTGTCTAAATCCTTTGAGCAAGGTGACGTTCAGATTGAAATGTTCTAAGTCCTCTAACAAGGTCACTCCTAACAGGGTGATTAAATCCTCTAACCAGGTCACATTTAACAGTGTGTTTTGTAACCTTTAACAGGGTTGGCTCCTAACAGAGCTCACTTCAGAAGAGTGAAATTTTGGTAGCATGTTACTGGTGGTTTTTCCCATATTGGGTTTCCACGTTAAATCACGGTGTCAAAATGTGTGAATGTTGTGTTTTACTGTTAAGTTTCTGCAAGCTTATTTCATTAGTATAGTAATCTGCACACTTTCATGTTATTGCTGCCGAGCAGATCTGAATTGTTCAATTTGGTATAAATTTTAAATGGGCACATCTGGACCTGAGGATAACTGATTCACCCCCCTCTCAGTTATTCTAAATTCATTCTAACATAAATGTGATGAGAAAGATCAAAGACAACTTTCACATACATATAGTTGGCCTATATAATGATATAAATTTGATTTCTTTATCGCCCTTTAGGCTTGAAGTCAAGTTCAAAATGAATGACTTTAAATCCACGACATTGCAACATATTGTATGAAACACATGTTTAGATCAGTTCATAATAGTTAATGAAAATAGATGAGAAAGTCATAACTTGAATTTGATGACTTGAATTTCAAAGATCATTTTCACGGTCCTCAAGAATGGCTTGAGTCAATTAAGCGTGATGAAAAGACTAATTAAAAGTAAGGAAAGAATAATCAAGATGAAAAAAGAATAAACAAGAGCTGTGCTACAGCTGGAGTCCAGCCTAATAGTAAAAAAATAAATATTGTTTGAATAGATTGAACAAGCATTGGCATAAGTAAATGATTGTAAATAATTATAAGAAGAAAATTAAAA
>MU226222.1:1419773-1442848 GCA_018584345.1 Thuja plicata
CCTACTTTTAATTGATTAGACAATTTTTTTGTAATTTTGAGAATGAAAAATTAATTAAACCCCTAGCAAAAATAGGGTCAACCAATAAGAAAAAAGAAATATTTTTCAAGAAATTCAAAATAAAAAGTAAGGCACTTTAAACATTGGAAATCATGTTTAATATTTTGCAAAGGCACAATTTTTAAGGCAAACTAATAGCTATAAATCACTTGAAAACATTAGTCTCAGCCTGTTTATAGGCTGGACTACTAATACAAATAGAAATGAAGATACAAATAAATATGTATAAGATTGTCAATCAAATCTAACACTAAAATATGTCACCTTCTCTTTATTATCATATTAAAACATTCTTATTAGCTGAACACAATATCTAACCCAAAAAAAAACAATAACATGACTACACTAAGATTGTCATCACAACACTTGTATTACTTATTTTAAAAAATTATGATAATACAATGAACAATAACCTAATAGCATAGTTTAAGATATCCCCCCGTATAATCCAAAAGTGTGATGCCAAAACTGATCAGAAGACAAACTTCTTACATCCAACGATCCTGGTTAGAAACTTGTTTAAATCAATGGAGCAATTTCGTTGGGAGAATTATTAACAAGTACTCCATGAATATCTAAGCCTTTATAAGGCAAGTCTAAATCTTTTATGTAAAACATCTTGTATGTCCTAGAATCGACAGGTGCCCGTTGTTCGGTCAGGATGACAGGCTAATAAAGACACTTGATACGACGTACAGGCACAGTCTTCACTGACATGCTAAGTGCTAACAGTCGGTGCAAACGGCTTTATAATCTCTCCGGGTACACATTCCCACTATTATTGCACACTCCTGTACGTCTAATGTTTTGTCTAGTGCTCCCTCTTTCCAGCTGGACTGAATATAGAGGAGGAGTATGTATGGATTAATGCCATCCCTATGACCCAAGTTTCTGTCAATTCTCCAGATTCTTGTTCGTTTTCAATTCCCTCACCACAAAGCAAGTAATAATAAATGATAATCTTGTGGCCTACTTAGGTTTGTCTTTTTTATGTGCGGAAGGGTTAGATTATATAAGATCATGTGTTGAGGTGGGTCTTGTTGTTTTTTAAGGTTCTGGGATATTGAAGGATTGGCAAAGCGAGCAGGAGATCAAGATCAGATATTTGATCAGAGATTTTGGGTTGGGAAAAGGAAGTTTATGATGAAGATGAGTATGGAGCTGAGATTTGGGTTTGTGCTTCTGCTACTTGCTGTGTATGGCTCAGGTGAGTGTTTTTTTTTTTTTTTTAATGTAGTTTAGTGATGGATGAGATCAATGGATTTTCTGGGTGTTCTTAGTTTGAGTACAGTGGATTGTATTGCGAGGACAGCTCCAGGAAAACAAAAACCTAACTCTAGGGATGCAGTTTCCTTTGTGAGCTGTGAGAGCTTTGTTCTAAGGACTTCAATATGGTTATCAGTTTTGTCAACTGTGAGACCTTTGCTCTAAGGACTTGAATATGATTATCAGTTTTCTCAACTGTGAGACCTGTGTCCTAGGGACTTGAATATGGCTATTAGTTTGTCATGTTCCTGTCATTTCATAATAGAGTGCCTTTTTGTTAAGATGATCATCAGGAGGCCTGGTCAGTCTCATGGCTATTGTAAGTTTGTGAGTAAGCTATTGGCTTTTGATTAGCAGAGGTTGAGCATGGTGTGCATTCATTCTCCCTATACTGTTAGTTAGGCTTAAGAGAACTTGACAGGAGTTTTCTCTTATGTACTAAATTACTAATCTACTGCTAATATTCTGTAAATGTGAACTCCTACCGGTCATTGGAACTTGTTGGAGCCTTTGAGGGATCTCTGTTACTTTTATTGGCCAAGGTTCGGCATGGTGTTTATCCATTCCTCCTCTACCTGTTATGTCACTGCAGCTCAGGGGAAGTAGTTAGGTTTTTGCCCATCTGTACTAATCTACTATTTATGTCCTGTAAATGTGAACTCCTACTGGGCAAATGGAACTGTTGGAACCTTGAGGGATTTTTGTTACTGTTATGTCCTTTACTTCTAGAGTTGATGACTCTTGTCTTTGGCAGAATTTTGTTGGGTCATATTGTCTTGAAGCTTGTACAGTAAAAAAATATCTGCACTTGTATTACTTGTTTCATATGGGAATGGGCTTATAACTCGAATTCTTTTGTCTTTGGCAGACTTTTGTTGAGTCATGTTATCTTGAAGCTTGTACAGTAAATAATGTCTGCACTTGTATTTGCTTGTTTCATATTGTGGGAATGGGCTTATAATCCTTTTTCTTTGGCAAACGTTTTTTGAGCCATGTCTTGAAGCTTCTACAGTAAACAAATAAATATCTGCATTTGTAGTACTCGTTTCATATTGTGGGAATGTCCTTTATAACTGATGGGTTGGAGTTGCTTTGGTTTTCTCATCAGGACTTGCTTATGGGCGTGGGAATTCCATTGGTGAGCAGAATGGTTCAAAGCACTTGGGCTTAGGGAAGAGAAAGCTCTCCGAGAAGAAAACTAGCTCAAACAGCACAGCCAAGCCTACTGATTTTGGGGTGACTCCAACACCTCCTACTTATGTAAATCCCATTACAACACCCACAACACCCACTGTCACTCCAACTACGCCTACAACTCCTGTTACCACACCCACAACCCCTGTGACAACTCCCACAACCCCTGTGACGACCCCTACAACCCCCACAACCCCTGTTACAAGCCCCACCTTGGCAGGGCAGAGCTGGTGTGTCGCAAAGACCAATATTCCAGACAAATCACTGCAGACTGCTCTGGATTATGCCTGTGGACTCGGAGGTGCTGACTGTAAAGCAATCTTGAATGGAGGTCAATGCTACAATCCAAATACAGTTGTAGGTCATGCTTCCTATGCTTTCAACAGTTACTATCAGAAGAATAACATGGCACCTGGAACCTGTGATTTTGGCGGCAATGCAATCATCACTCAGACCAATCCCAGTAAGTAAAATGTCTTCCGACTGCTTTTAATTTTCCAATAGAGCTGCATGGATCTCTGTAGAAAGTAGTTACTATAAACATTCTAGTAGTGCATTTTGTTTGGGAGGCAAAACAAGGTATGGGTATTACAAGAAGGCATTAAAGTAGACTCTGAATCAGAGGGTACTCCGAAGCTGAGTTCATATCTACAGTGGCTGTATATGGCTAAATTTTGCACATCTGCAACATTTATAGGGCTAAATTTGGCCTATCTGTTACATTTTGCAATCTATATACAGACATTGATTAAAAGCTGAAGATTTGTGTTGTATATGAGCCCAAGATGACCATGAGTTTCTAGTCTTGCTTCTTTCTCTGCACATTTCGGAGCAATTCTCAAGCAATTTTCAAGCTCAAATATTATGGATAATTTTTACTGGCCTTAGCGTTTGATTTAGATTACACTTCAATAAGTTTTCACTTCTTTTGAAAGTGAAAATACCGGAAGGTACCGTCTAGGTCTAGGTCTGGTACAACTTTCCTACCATTTCCCGTGGCGGTAAAATGAGAATGGGCTTGTATTAGCTTCCTACAAAGTAAAACATGATTAAGGAAAGGCCAACTATTCAACTTGCCTGCCTCGTAAAGCATGCCCCTAAAGTAGGCTATAACTGTGTTAGAATATGGAAAAAATGACCACAGATAGCAATATGGGCTTGAGTTTAAAAAGCCAAACTCTGAAGTTTAACTATCTGCAATCACAGATGAAGCCACAATGAACTGTTTTGCATATCTGTAAATAGTTTTGAGTTGAGGGCTTGAGTAATGCATCTCACTTATTTATTAGCTGGGTAGTTTTGTATAGGGTAACTGAAATCTGCGTGCTGCTTAAAACTGTATAAGATAGTAGAATTTAATCAAACACTTATTTCTTTTAAAGTTATCAAGACTTTGGACTGGTTTATCTTAATAATGTCTATTTTGTATCTCTGATTACAGGTTATGGCACTTGCGTTTACACCACAGGCTCAAGGTACTAATGTGAAAACCCATGCTGTAGTTAGTACTTAATGCTTTTAGGCTGTATTCCATTCTTTCTTTTCTATCATTTGATAAAAAATTCTATTGACACCACTATGAATTCTCTGCAGCACTGCTACCCCTACAACCCCGACGACCCCTGTCACAACTCCAACAACCCCGACGACCCCTGTCACGACTCCAACGACCCCAACAACACCTGTTACGACTCCGACGACTCCTATTACAACTCCGACAACCCCTGTTACAACTCCAACAACTCCTATTACTACCCCAGTGTACAATTCCAGCAGTCCCATTGGTGGTATTACAACTCCAACAGGTGGCATCACTGGAATCCCCACCAGTTTGGGACCAGCCAGTTCATTCAACACTACATCATACAGTGGCACTTCATCATCATTTACATATCTGGGCTCATCACTCACACTCCTTATGGGTGCAAGTGTGGTTCTAATACTGTAATTACAGCTAGAAATGGTTCACTCAATGCTTTGTTTAGGGCTTTAATCCTACATCTTGTCATTGATTACCAGTGATAGATTTGCTAGTACATCATGGCATAATGATGCTGCAGACAGAAAATGCTCATCATAGTACTCCAGAAAGTTTTTTGGATTTGTGTAACAGCTGCACATGATTGGGATGGGAGGATTTT
Source organism: Thuja plicata (assembly GCA_018584345.1). Taxonomy (NCBI): domain Eukaryota; kingdom Viridiplantae; phylum Streptophyta; class Pinopsida; order Cupressales; family Cupressaceae; genus Thuja; species Thuja plicata. The sequence continues at coordinate 1,424,435 of MU226222.1, forward strand.
GGGATGGGCATGCCATTAGGTCTGTCTATTCTTTCTTAGAGACATTAGGGAGCATATTGTTCCCAGCTTTTCTTTTGTACAATCAATGCTTGTGTAGTAGGATCTTTCTATTTCTGCCCTTGTAAGAACTTTATATTGAACAAGTAAGAATCTCTCTACTATCAGCAATGCAATGCAGATCAATTGAGAGGATTTAGTAAATCAGCTCCATTATCTAGGTGCTACTACAATCTATTGTATTAGTTGTTATAGACTACTATGTATAAAGCAGGTTCCTGAGATGGTGATGACCATCCAACTTCTTTTAGCTTTAGTATTTGATGTATGAGATCTTTTTCAGGAAAAAATGACAGCCAAACATGTCCCACATATTTTGCTTACAGTATCATGAATTTTGTTTAAGTTGTTTACAGTATATCATGGATTTTCTTTCAAGTGGGTTATCTGTTTTCTCTTTTTTTGGAGTGGCGGATTGGTTAAGTATCATGAATTTTGTCTGAGTGGGTTTATCTTTTCTATCCTTTCAGAAGAATCTAGTAGTGGATTGGTAAAAGAATCTTTCTCAATTTTGTTAGCAGCAAAAACCATTTGGTCCACCAGTCGTCCTTCCATCAAGCCATTCCCATGATGTGATTGGTCAGCTAAGCTAATCGCGGTTTCAGAATTTTATGTTCTTTTGGGCATTGTTTCATTGGATTCTTCCTTAAAATTCTACCTGTCAATTTTGCACAGGATTAGTTTCTTTGTCACTGAATGCTGGCGCGGATCATGGAATGCCAATTCACACAAGAACAAATAAACAGATAAAACAGGGATATTTGTAATGTGGGCGTAATGAAAAATTGTAAAATATTCATGAGCTTGTCTTCATCTTTTAAGCCCAGCTGCGCATTGTCTTTGCCTTCTCTAAAATCTGCCAGTCAAATTTGCCCCGCTATAATCGAATATCTGCAATGGGTTTATAATCAGAGAGTAAATTTTCTTGTTGAACTCTTCTGATTATATTGAAGGCAGGGGGGATTCCCTAAATTGGGCAAAAGACTTCACTTTTGACTGTCATCTAAATATTAATGGAATATGATGTGTTATATTCTTTGCCTAGGTTGCTTTTTAGCTGTGGGCGGGGGAGGTCGGTAGGTCCCATAAAGCATTGTGAAAAGAATAGTGATAGTGATTTGTCACATGTCCATGCCTAAGAAGAATTCATTGAAAGTGAAAGCATCTGGAAAGGACAACAAAAATACTGTAATTTATTTTGTTCTAAGATTATCTTTGATTGTAAAAAAGGATAAACAGAATCCACATCCTCATTTTAACATAGATTTTCGGATAGGGAAAGGGGTTAATTATCACTTGTGATCAAATAACCATTCAGTTGATTTCACCAAAGTTAAAGTCTATGTTTTTTTTTTTTTCAATGGGTTAATTACTATTTTATTGGGTGTCAATAGTATAAGATTATTGGGATATTTGTGCATAAGTATTGGGATCAATTGTGCTAATTTTGCGGTGGTCAAAGCAATATATTTTAAAAATGAACATTTCAATTGAAACAAATAAAAAATTAAAAGAATTGTCAAAAATCTCATAAATTTAATTTTATAAAGACTAATAGTACTATTCTCCTAATTATAGTTATTAATAAAGCTAATATACACATTTTAGAATCATTATTAGATTATAAAAAGAAGATAATCTTGACCCAAATATAAACAAGTTGGTCAAAATGGCTCTCAATCCATGACAGTTTGCTTATTAAATATTGTTAGGAGCTCATTTAGCATATAGTCGTCCAATTATTCACCATATTCCATTTCCTAGGAGATATAAAGAAGAAATGGAATTAAAATTTAAGAAATCAAGTACATAACTTTGTCCAACTACTAAGTATTATTGCTAAGAAAGATGATTAGAAATAATTTATTGACGAGAATAGCTAATTTCATAGAGTTTATCACGGTGTTGGAACATTAATATAGTATTGGAATATTAATATAGTGATTGGGTACAATTTCTTTTATTTAGTTAAATATCTTATGATTTTTTTTTTAAAATGAGTAATAAGCTTTTATTTTGTAATTAATTTTTTATTAATGTGTTATTTGTCTATTTTTCTATTGGTTCATGTTGGGAGAGCGTAAATAAAATTATTGTATAAAACTTATTGTATTTTACATGTATTTTTTATTTATAAACTTTGAACTATATCAATAATCTAAAGTTCAAATTTAGTCTATTAATGTTTTGTTGTTGTTTGAATGAGATAGAACATTATTATAGTTATTATAACTTAAGCATATATTTATATTTAATAAGGTATTGATTAAAAGTGAAAGCTTCTTGAGAGGAGAAAACCAACACAACTTATTTTGCTTCAAGATTTGGTGCATATAGATTATAATTTGTTCACATTGAGTTTTTATTATTTTTGTAGGAATATTATTAATGTATTTATGGAATGCAATTTTCAAAATTTATATAATCAATTAGTATAGAATTAATTTTTTTACTTATTAATTTTGAAAATGTCATTCTCTATTTCTATTGGTTTATGTTGTGAATAGTCAAAGCATACATGAAATTATTATTTAAATTTTATTATATTTTAGTAAATATTTTTTTGTAAGAAAATTAAACTATATTCAAAATGCAAGTCTTATTCAAACATTAATGTGAGACTCAATTTTCAACTCAAATAATAAATCGTTGATTGAATAATGTTGAATACTATTACACTCGTCATAATAGTCCTTTTATATTTTGAGGTGACAAGTTAAAGCAATAGGAAAAGAAATTATGCCAAAACTTTTTCTATAAAATTACTTATTTATTTTTTTCTTTTTATTTTAAATATTGATTTAAAAAAAAAAGGATTAATGCTAAATATAATTATGCACTAAATATTTAAATAGTATGATTGTAAAATTGATTTGCATTTATTAAAGTAGTACACTTTTATCTAAGATCATTTTATTGCATTGGTGTATCTAAGATCTTTTTATTGCATTGGTGTAAAAATGATCATTCAGGATTTTGTCATCTACGATATGATTCTCAATTACTACAATAATGCACTACTTATACAATTTTGTAGTCATTGATTTTTACTGCAATAACAATTTCAATTATGAGAAACCAAAGATAATGTAGTCAAATATATTCTTGATTGAAGACTAGGTGGTCTTTTGGGCTATTGGGACGTCGATTCGTGTTGCTTCTTGGTGGCCTATTGCTAACTCTTCAAAGTGGTTCCATTGGCTCACTCTAATAATTCTCCTACATACAGACAACGTTGCTAATGAGGATTGGGATTACCTTGGTAACATTCCAAACCCTGTTGATGTATGGGTAGACTGGGTGACAGGCCGACCCTTCGCCTCCTAGTGCTATTGCTCTTGCCATTTAACAAATTTGTTAATTGGACATTTTTTCGGGACTCAAACCCATATGGATCTGAGAGCGTGATTTTGTATTCACCCACCTTGTTTTTTAAACATAAATACTTTTATTACCTATTCAAATAATGTTGACATACCAACATAAAAAAAATATAGGAACATGACTTCAAATTAGACTATTTAAATAAAAATTCACAATTAAACTCATTGTAACAATTTTTTTCCAAAAATACTCTCAAAACACAATTTTTGATGTGATTTACACTCGAATCACTTCCCTATGCGTTCCTTGTCCCGAGCGACGCGATGTGATTTGTTGCAAGGGATCAGATTAGCACCCATATCGAAACCTCTCGATCTGAGCCAACCGTGCAGAAATTTTGACACGTGTCGGTTGCGCTAAAGATAAAAAGCGCTCATCCCTTTAACCTGCTTTAAGTAAAAGACCCCTCCACTAAGCAATGAGCCAACGGGTAAAAAGAGAACACCTTTGCTTTCTTGGCCTGTAAGGAATCGGCCTTTTGTGTTCTCTACAATAAAATGCCCTTTATTCAAAGCTTTGTATGCCTAAACAAGCGTGGTTCTCTTCTGCTTCGCTGTACTCTGTTTTGGTCTTTTATTTTGCTACATCTCTGACTTTGTCCTTTAAACTGCCATTATCCAAAATTCCTTGACTGTTTATAAGCATGTTGTCATAACCAGTGAACAGTTGTAAGCATACTGGTATTAACAGTAATCTGTAAGGTTTAAAGTTTAATAATATGAAAGTTGGGAATGTGGTCAAAAGTTTAATAATATGAAAGTTGGGAATAAGGTCTACTAGTTACAAAAGTTTAGATTCTTGTTACAAACATACTTTCATCAATGTTTTATATCATATTGTATAATTTATCGTCAGAGTGAGCTATTATACAAGATAATTAAAATAAATGGTCTTGTGTCACCTCTTTCATTCCGTCTATTTTTTTAGTCTTCTTAACTCTGTTAATCATTTTAATCCTCTTTTATAGCAGCTCATCTATTATACGATCCAAAACGTAATAACAAGAATAAATTATCTTGGAATGTGAAAATTTCATAGTTCAATTGAAGAAGGGCCCCAATTACTTTGTGTTCAAATAATTTTTCATTAGATTTCGCTAATTAAAATCCTCACTAAAAATCTTCTACTAGGCCTATAGCCACCAATAGTTGGAAAAACAGTGAGTAATTAGACCACTTGTCTAACTTTATTGGTAGCAATAACATGCAATTATTGGGACATTTGTGCATAAATATGGGATAAGTATTTGTTCAATTGTGCAAATTTTGTTTTGCTCAAAGCAAACAATTTACAAGGCAATAGAGAATATGCATTAGATGTCAACTCAAAATGATCACTTTTTAAACCTTGTACTCACCGAATCCCATTTTGTTCTTGTGACTACTGAGAAGCCAAAACAATAACTATATAAGAATTTAAGTTGCATACAAAAAGTCATAAAATAATAGGCAAAATTAGATAGGGGAAAAGGCCCAATTACCGACAGGGGTCCGATAACCGTTATGCTTTTGTGATAGATACCCCCCAATTACTGATATTAAAGGAGCCTCAAAAATGAAAAACACATGTACCAATAGTCGACCACACATGCACTAATAACTGATCATTTTTTACCTTTTTTGGTTGGTAATTGGCCCATTTGTGCAGCACTATTGCAACATTTTGTAACGACTACTAAGACATTTGACCACAAGTACTGACATTTTTGAGTAAAATGACTATTGGTGTAAGAACATAGCGGATATCGGGCGAGCGTTTTGAAATGACACTTTTGGACCACTTTGCGCTCCACAATCCTTACAGAGAGATCCGTGAATACCCAAAAGCCGAAACCTTAGCTTTAAGTACTTCACTCACCTACATAGGCACACCAAAAATTGGCAAAATCTGACTTACAGTTTAGAAGTTCTAGATGCACAAAATTAGCCTGAACAACTACTGAATGTTTTCCCTATACTATTTAGAAACTTAAAATAAACTGGATTAGCTATAACAGCTATGAACACCCTTTCCCTTATTACAATAGTTTTCAAAGCATCTAATACTGAACACCCTTCCCCTTATTACAATAGTTTTCAAAGCATCTAAAAATGAACTAATAAATTTGACCTGAAAAATGACATACAGCTGTAAATCTCCTTACTTAAAAATGGATGATGACCAAACGTGACATTTCAATCTTTAGACAAAAGAACTGAAAATGGGCTTTTAATTTAAATAAAGCTGAATACCTCCTTTATATACTTTTTCGACAGGTTTATATGTATATTAGGTTATAGTGGACTGAGCATTAGAGACACATCATTCTTTGTATGTAATTTATACATTTGTTCATAAAAGGCAAATTGATCACGTTATCGATGGCCTCAAAGTTGCCGACGTAGGTGTCCAAAAAGATAAGTCTCAAGATCTTTTGGACATGTGAACTTTGAACTTTCACTATTTGTTTATTGAGTTATATTGTCATAGGATGATTTTTCTTTCTTAAAGTGATTTGTCTGTGCCTCAATAATTCAAAGATCATTACACATTTTCCATGAGCCAGGAATTGACCTTTTGAAAGCTTTATAACATGTCATATACTAAATTATTGAGTAGGTGGTGGTATATACAGCATGTCAAATTCTATGATATTTTCAATTGGAAAGCTTACATTTTATAATTGCTTAAAGTTCTACAATGTCTTATCAAGATTATATATCGATAAAATTCCCACTCCATAGAAATTACAGTTAAATTTTAACTAAACATTCCATAATGTATCAAGTTGTAATCGGTCTTTATCTGGTTCTTGGGCCTACATGGAATTTCCTTTTTGCTGTTCTTGTCGTCCAATTATGTCTCTCACCTGCTTTACTGCTATGGCAGTGAAAGTCCACCAAACTTAGCAGCGGCATTCACATTTTCAATGGTAGGTAGAGAATTCGCATTGCCCAACTGAAAGTGTTTAGTTCTGGTTAGTCATTACTTAATTACATGTCTAAAACTCTTCCTCTCCCTTTCATTTCCACTATTCTGATGTCTCCATGATTTGACTGCCATGCCACCCATTATATCCTGTCTTTGACAGCTCCCATGTATTGTCTCGTTGTGAGAAATTTGTGGTCATATGGAAGGCTAAGAATCAAGGGCTAGAATAAAGCCACTCACTCTAGGAGTTGACTTCTTATGTTGAACATAGGTCTCATTTTCATATTTTGTTTCCTATTCTATTTTCAATTGTACTCCTCTCTCTCAAACCACTAATAGAAATGGTTAATTTTTTTTTGAAGTATGTACTTTGCCCAATCTAATTTTCACACTCATTGTTAGTAAAATTATGACAACAAGTTTAAATTTCAATTTTGAATAAATATCTTTTGAACAATTCATTAAAAAATAGCAGGAATGTAATTTGGAAGGATTATTGTAGTTGTGATAGGGAAGCAATTCAGTTTTTGTAACATGACATTTCCAAACAAAATAGGACTAGACAACCACTAAGTTATGACTTCTCATGTTGGATTAGATTTGTCAACATTCTAAAGATGTAGCATTAAGGTTAATTTAATAAAATAATATAGATTTAGCATTAAGGTTTATTTAATAAAATAATGTCTGTGTACGAGGGTAAAAAAGTCATAAAACGTTTTCTGAAAAGAGCTTAGCAAACCTTCCCACAAAAGGCTCTACTCAAAGCAACAATTCCCTAACTCCTTCAAGAGAGAATAAGAAAAGAACATGAAATTAAATGCAAAACCTATTGATAATGCAATCAAAATCAAATGCACTCAACATGCCCATGTTTCTCTCATGGCTCTCTTTTCTTTGTGTCATTGGGCTCTCAAGTTTGTTTCTTGTATTGATAGCACAAATATTCAAGAAATTTGGTTATAAAAATAATGAAGAACACTTAAGGCCACGTTTCGTAATGGGAATTATAGTGGAATTAGAATTAACAAATTTTGGATTTGCCAAATTCGATGTTTGTGTCGACCCCATGAAAATAGGATAGGGATTTTCTAATTCTAATTTTGCCCCAAACTGAGCATTCACATCTTCCTAAAAAAACTTGAAATTGGAATTGAAATGAGCTCCTTCTAACACTACATAAAGCTTGTATGTATGTATGTATGTATATAGACACATGTGTATATATTTACACACACACACACATATGTGTGTGTGTATATATATATACACATGTGTGTGTATATATACACATGTATGTGTGTATATATATGCACATATGTGTATATATTCACACATGTATATATACATGTGTGTATGTGTATATATACACACACATGTGTATGCATATTTATACACACATGTATGTGTGTATATATACACTGATGCAGGAGCATCTTGGGTCCTTGACAATCCTATTCAACCAAAAATATGTTTTCTTTTGTTCTTTAGCTTGTTTGGAGACTACTCGGTGAAGTGCTCGGTAACCCTGTTGCTCGGTTACTTATTCTGTCTTACTTTACCGATGGGTCTTGATGTATGTTGGCTGCTCGGTGGTTCTTTCACCGAGTTGGTTTTTGTTGCTCGGTTATGTTCTTACCGAGTTGTTTCTATTGCTCGATTATTTTCTTACTGAGTTGTTTATCCTGATGTGGCCGACTTCTAAATTTAATTTCTGTGGCATAATTAATGTGGGGTCTCTCATTGGGATATGTGTGGACCTAAATCTGGGTCTCACTTAGGGATTTGAGCGCCGACCTCTTTGGTGGACTCTTGTATATATTTGGTTCTTTGTTCTTAGTTTGAGGTATCAATTTTAGTAGGAATTTGGTATCAAATTGTGTTAGAAGATTAAGTATTGTGATATTTGGAAGGCAGGTCTGTGACCCCGCATGTATGAAGATCATTCTGTAATCCATTTGAATGTATATGGCCGAAATCGGGAAGGTCTTACAGCCCGACATGTATTGAGTTTGATCAATTAATATAAAGTATATGTTGTTTCTTCCTCTCCTTGTGTTGCTTCCGTGTTGTGTATCTGTAAGCTGGTTTGGTATTTGGGAGTGCCTTAGGCCTTGAGTATTGACCCTCCTTGCGTCAGGTGGTATCAAAGCGAAGGTTAGATCTAAGTTCCTTCTTGTAAACCCTAACCCTAGTTGGTTGATATTGTTGTGGGGTAGCAGATTGCAATCTAACCTACAATTGCAGAAGGATTCAAGATGGTTCATGGGAGAGGAAATGCAGATCCAGGTCTAGCTGATATGCTAAGAAAGATGGCTGCAAGGTTGGAAGCTATTGAGACAGCCCAGCACAGAGGAAGACATGTTGAAGATGTTAGTGATGATGAATTGGAGGAAGTGCAAGGTGAAGCTGCACCTGCACCTGTTATGGATCAGGAAGAAGAGAGATTCCTATGAGCATTAAAAATTTTGAAATCCACACCTCAGTTTAATCCTCCTGAGTATAGTGGAAAATTGGATTCTGATGAATTGATAGATTGGATAACTGAGATGGAAAAGTACTTTGAGTATGAGAATGTATCAGAGGAGAAGAAAGTGAAGATTGCAAGTACAAAGTTGAAAGGTCATGCATCCTTATGGTGGGAGCATCTACAATTGGATCGCAAGAAGAAAGGAAAAGACAAAATCAAGGTATGGGATAAGATGATAAATAAATTTAAAGGCAAGTTTCTACCTTGTGATTACTAGATTAACCTAATTCTTTGAATGCAAAGTTTGAAGCAGAAAGATAGCTCGGTAAAAGACTATACTGAAGAATTCTACATATTAGACATCATATCTGGACATGTGGAAGATGAGGCAGAAATAATAGAAAGATATCTGAATGGATTGAGAAGTTCTATACAAGATGAGATCAATTTGGTCAAGATGGAAAGCATTGAGGAGGCATATCAGTTTGCCCTGAAAGCTGAGGAGAAATTGAACAAGAGATATGAGCAAAGACAAAGAGGCAGAGATGGAAGATTCCCTACAGGAAGAGGTAGATCTCATGGTGAAAATAGTAGATCTGAACCACACAAGTCGATTTCAGACACATCTCAAGACAAAGGAAAGACTGAATGGAAAGGTGGAAGTTCATACTGAGGAAGAGGGAATTAATCCCAAGGTGGTTATAGCAGAAGAGGGTTCCAAGGAACTTGTTACAATTGTGGTGAAGAAGGACATCGATATTTTGAGTGTACACATGCAAGAAAGAAATTCGGTAGCAACAGAAATGCTTTGGTGCAAGAAGAGTCACCGAATGAACCTGAGAAGGAAGGAAATCTCATGATCAGAAGGATACTATGGAGTGAGAAAGATATGCAAGATCCTGTCAGGAAACGTTTGTTCAAGACCATATGTAGAGTTGTAGACAAAGTTTGGAAGGTCATTGTTGATAGTGGAAGCTCGAAGAATTTGGCATATGAGGAAATGGTCACAAAGTTGCAGTTGGAAAGAATGAAGTATCCAAAACCCTACCAGATCTCATGGATCAAGGATGAGCATACATTAATGGTGAGTGAACAATGTTTTGTGAATATGAAAATTGGAAAGTATTATGATAAGGCGTTGTGTGATATTATGCCAATGGATTGTTGTCATATTTTGTTGGGTAGACCTTGGCAGTATGATAGACATGCTATACATGATGGAATATTGAATAGGTATACTATTTGGGTTGATGATAAGAAACAAATCTTGTTGCCTTTGGTTGAAGAATCTGATGGTGAGATATGTACATCTGTGAAAGTTTGTTTGATGGAAGGTAGACAGTTTGTTAAGGATCTAAAAAGAAATGATATTTGTTATGCTTTGATTCCTAACAAACTAAGTAAGAATATGGAAGATGAAATTCTTGAAGAAATTGAGAAGTTACTCACTGAGTATAAGGAGATCATTTCAGATAATTTGCTTGATGGTTTTCCATCAATGAGAGATATCATTCATTGTATGGATCTAATTCCTGAAGCTAGTTTACCGAACAAGGAACCACATCGGTTAACACCGACTGAGAATGAAGAGCTTAACTGACAAGTTCATGAATTGTTGAACAAGGGTTTGATCAGAGAAAGTTTGAGTCCATGTGCATTACCAGCTGTATTGGCACCTAATAAGAATGGAGAATGTTGAATGTGCACTGATTCAAGAGAAATCAACAAGATCACAATGAAGTATAGGTTTCCTATACTGAGGATGGATGCTATAATGGATTGTTTGAGTGGAGCAAGATATTTTGCCAAAATTGATTTAATGAGTGGATATCATCAGATCAAAATCAAAGAAGGTGATGAGTGGAAGACTGCTTTCAAGACGAAAGAAGGTTTATATGAGTGGTTGGTTATGCCTTTTGGTTTAACTAAAGCACCGAGTACATTTATGAAGTTAATGAATGAAGTTTTGAAGAAATTCTTGAACAAATGTGTGATTGTATACTTGGATGATATTCAGTAAGACTAGAGAAGAGAATTTGATGCATATAAGACAAGTATTACAGAGATTGAAAGAGGAAAAGTTGCTGATAAATCTGAAAAAGTGTTCCTTCATGAAAGAAGAACTTGTGTATTAAGGTTTTGTGATTTCAGCTAATGGTTTGAAGATGGATCTTGAGAAAGTTGAAGCTATACTTAGTTGGCCTACACCTGAGAATGTTAGCGAGGTAAGATCATTTCATGGACTGACAAGTTTTTACAAAAAGTTTATCCGAAATTTCAGTTCTATTTGTAATGCTATGACTGAGACAATGAGAGGTGACAAAAGAGAATTCAAATGGACACATGGAGCTGATAAGAGTTTTGAGACTTTGAAGCTGAAGGTTGCTGAATTACCTGTGTTGGCATTACCTGATTTCAACAAGGTATTTCAAGTTGAATGTGATGCAAGTGGAAGTGCAATTGGAGTTGTGTTGACTCAAGAAGGTAAACTTGTTGCTTTCTTTAGTGAAAATTTGAACGATGCTAAAAGGAAATATTTTGTCCATGATCAAGAATTCTATGCTATTGTTGAAGCTATGAAGAAATAGAGACATTACTTGATGCCGAGTGAATTTATGTTGTATACTGATCATAAGGCTTTACAATATTTGGGTAGTCAAAATAAGTTGAATTAGAGACATTTGAAATGGCTAGAGTATTTGTAGAGTTTCACATTTGTGATTAAGCATAAGAGTGGAGTTTCTAACCGAGTTGCTGATGCATTGAGTAGAAGATCTTTGTTGGCTGAAATGAGAATTGAAGTTCTTGGTTTTGATGATATGAAGACTTTGTATGAAAATGATCCTGATTTTTCTGAGCAGTGGAGAGTGTGCAGAGCACCTATTCCAAATCGATCAAGTATGAATATTATTTCATTCATGAAGATATGTTGTTCAAAGGTATTCAGTTGTGCATACCGAGAGGATCAATGAGAACTAATTTGATAAAGGAGAAACATAGTAATGGTTTGGCTGGACATTTTGGTTAAGGAAATGTATTTTTGGCCTCAATTGTATAAGGATGTTCATAAATTTGTGAAAAACTGTGGAGTTTGTCAAGTTGCAAAAGGAGGGAGTCATAATAATGGTTTGTACACACTGATTACTGTTCCTAAGAAACCTTGGAGTGATATCAACGTGGATTTTGTTCTTGGCTTACCGAGGACATCAAGAGGTAATGATTCCATATTTGTTGTTGTGGATAGATTTTCTAAGATGACACATTTACTACCATGTAAGAAAACATCAGATGTAGTACAAATAGCATATCTTTTCTTTAAGGAGATTGTCAGATTGCATGTATTACCAAAGAGTATTATCTCTGACCGAGATAGTAAGTTGTCTATTTATGGAAAACACTTTGGAAGAAGTTGGACACTGAGCTGAGGTATAGTTCTACATTTCATCCATGCAGACTGATGGACAAACAAAGGTTGTAAACCAAAGTTTGGGTAACTTGTTGAGATGTTTAGTTGGAGACACACCGAGTAATTGGGATTTGATGTTGGCACAAGCAGAATTTGCATACAACAGTTCAGTAAATAGAAGTACTAGAAAGACACGTTTTGAGATTGTTCATGGCACACAACCTAGAGGTATATCAGACTTTAGAGACATTGTTGGAGAAGAGAAAAGAAGTGCTGAAGCAGAAAAGTTTGCTGAGTTTATGAAGACATTGCAAGGTGATATAAAATAGAAGCTAGAGAAAAGTAATCAGAAATACAAGGATAGTGCAGATAGATCCAGAAGACATAAAACTTTTGAAGTTGGTGATGCATTAATGACTCATTTGAAGAAAGGCAGATTTCCTATTGGAACATATGGTAAATTGAAGATGAGGAAATTTGGTCCTTGCAAAGTACTGAGAAGATTTGACAGTGGAAATGCTTATGAAGTAGAATTACATGATGACATGGATATATCACCTATATTCAGTATTTTAGACTTGTGAGAATATCATGAACCTAATGAAGTAGTGATAGTATCAAGTGATTATCCTAAGAAACAGATAGTGGAAGTTAAACAGATTTTGAAACAGAGAGTTGGCAAAAGTACAAGAGGAAAGGAATACATGGAGTATCTAATAAAATAGAAGAACAGACTGATTGAGGACTCATCTTGGATTTCTCAATCTAAGTTGGATTCATTTCAGGTTGGACCTGATACATGATTCGGGGAATTATTTCTTGTAACCCCAAGTGTCTGATACAGGAGCATCTTGGGTCCTTGGCAATCCTACTCAACCAAAAATATGTTTGCTTTTGTTCTTTATCTTGTTTGGAGACTGCTAAGTGAAGTGCTCGGTAATCCTGTTGCTCGGTTACTTATTCTATCTTTCTTTACCGACGAGTCTCAATGTATGTTGGCTTCTCGGTGGTTCTTTCACCGAGTTGGTTTCTATTTCTTGGTTATGTTCTTATCGAGTTGTTGTTGTTGCTTGGTTATCTTCTTACCGAGTTGTTTATCTTGATCTGACTGACTTCTACATTCAATTTTCATGGCGTAATTAATGTGGGGTCTCTCATTGGGCTATGTGTGGACCTAAATCATGGTCTCACTTAGGGATTTGAGCAACAACCTCTTTGGTGGACTCTTGTATATATTTGGTTCTCTGTTATTAGTTTGAGGTATCAATTTTAGTAGGAATTTGGTATCATATTGTGTTAGAAGATTAAGTGATGTGATATTTGGAAGGTAGGTCTATGACCTCGCATGTATGAATATCATTCTGTAATTCATTTGAATGTATATGGCTGAAACCAGGAAGGCATTATAGGCCGACATGTAATGAGTTTGATCAATTAATATAAAGTATCTGTTGTTTCTTCCTCTCCTTCTTGCATTTTTTCTTCCATGTTGTGTATCTGCAAGCTGGTTTGGTATTTGGGAGTGCCTTAGGCCCCGAGTATTGACCCTCCTTGCGTCATACACACACACACAAATGTGTGTGTATATGTGTATATATATACATAAATATGTGTATATATGTGTATGTGTGTATACACACATATGCAAACACATGTGTGTATATATACCCACATATGCACACACATGTGTGTATATATACCCACATGTATATATACATGTGTGTATATATGCACACATGTATGTGAGTATATATACACACATATACACACCGTATTAAAAAAATTAAGAAATAAACAATTAAAATTCCTTATGCATCTTCTCAGTCATCTGCCGGGTGAACTAAACGGTCCAAACTATAATCCGGAAATGAAAAATCAGAATATCAAATCCATGATTTTACTATTTCTAGCATTTGATCAAATCTGACATTTCCTAATTCCCGCAACCAAACGAGGCTTATATAGAATTTGAGATTGTAATGGATGGTTTAGATTAAAGAGGCACTGATTGATAATGAATGGCTAGGATTGATTGAGAGAGAATTGATTGGATACTAGATAACTCAGACTGATTAGATGACTGGTAATATGACATAATAAATTTACAAGTTAATTGATTTGATTGATAGATGACTAAATAGATGGATTAGTCAAACTGAATTAATTAGATAGTGGAACTGTTAGTCAGTGGTAGTTAGGGAGGTGAGATTAGAAGAATAAATTAATACTAAATAATTAAAGAATTATTTAATTATGCATGGGGAGGAAATTGAAATAATATTAATTTTATCTATTTTAGAAGAGTTAATTGACTTTGGTGAGAGTGAATAATTAAATAAATTAGCGATTTATTTAATTATAGAAGGAAATTAAATAATAATAATAATTTATTAAAATTGAGAAAAAGGGAGTAATTAAATAAAAATATCATTTAATTAATATGAGAGGAATAATTGGATAATTAAATAATTACAATTATTCATTTTAGGGGAAGTTGGAGGGAAATGCCGATTTTGAAATTTAAATTAAAAGAAAGACATAAATTGATTAAATAATAAAAGATTATTTAATTAATTAAGATGAAAAATTAGTAAAATATTGCCCATAGACAACACGACAATTTTAAGTGTCTACATTTTTCCCATCTTTGAGACAATGTGTTTTCAAGTGTTGTTTTAGAGAATAAATTATGAAAATATTGCCCCAGTATGCTATAATGGGATTGAGGTGACGACAAGGTAATATAGAGCTCTCCAATCAATTTAGTCTAGCTAATCGATCTATTTAGTTATCTATCAATCAAATTAATTAACTTGTTAATTTATTATGTTAGGCTACCCATCATCTATCAATCAGTCTGAGTTATTTGTCCAATCAATTCTCTCTCAATCAATCTTGACAATTAATTATCAATCGACGCCTTTCAATTTGAACTGTCCATTAGAATCCCAAATTTTATAAAAACGTTGTTCCTCATTTTTTCTAGAATCACATTTCTTAAATATTGTGCTATCAATACAACTTGGAAATAATTTGAGAGCCCAACGACACAAAGAAGAGAGAGCCAAGAGATAAACATGGTGATGTTGAGTGCATTATCAATATCTTTTGCATTTAAGAAGGACTAGTTAGTCAATTAAATAATGATCTAACCATGAGTGAAAAGAACAAGAAAGTTAGTCTAATTAAATAATAATGACCATTTAATTAAAGTTGATAAAATGGATGATTTAAATAATATAATTTTATAATTAATATTAGAGGAACAATTAGATAATTAAAATTATTTATTATGAAAGATTAGAGAGAAATAGAAATTTTAAAATTTGAATTAGAAGAAAGACACAAATTAATCAAAAGATAATTTAATTATTTAATTAATTAAGATGAAAAAATAGTAAAATATCACTCACAAGCAATGTGATAATTTAAGTGTCTATCTTTTGCCCCTCATTGAGACTGCATTTTCAAATGTTGTTTCAAAGAATAAATTATAAAAATATTGTCATAGTATGCCCCAGTGGGATCAAGGGGATGACAAGGTAATATGGTGCCCCCTTGAGAGATTGTTTATGTAGTAAAGACAAAAATAATCTCTCAAAAGAAGAAAATTGTTATATGAAAGGGAAATACAATGAAAGAGAAGAATAGTTAGTAAGAAGTGAAGAATGTTAGTAGGTGATAATGGTTATTTGATCAAAATTAGACATAGAGATGGTTGATGGATATGATGAAGCAAATAGATAGGAGATGGATGATAAGAATCACGTCTGGTTTTAGAAAGGACTCATCCTATATAAGACTAGAAACAACATGTAGTTTCAGGAAAGACACCCCTGTAGAAGACAAGCGACTGCATCTAGTTTTAGGAAAGATGCATCCTATACAAGACAAATGATAATTAATTGATTTGACCATTTTGACAAATTGATTGACCATTTTGTTAGATTGATTTGATCATTTTGAGAAATTGATGGACTAATTTGTCTAATAGAAGAAATGTTAGTGACATGACTAGATAAGGAGATAACAAGGTAGATTAGACAAAAGAATAAAATGACATTGAAGTCTTGAATTGATAGGTGCCACTAAATTTAAATATTTATGCTTGGTGCAATTATTTTCATCATTGAGCAACTTTTATTTAGTAAATGGGGATATTCGCACAAATATACAAAAGATCAAGGTGCTATGTTTCCCTTTGTGTTTGACAAGAACTTATAACAGACAAGGAATGTTCCCATCCGCCTAAGAGTGCATGTGTTAAGGGTTGAGGCATGCACGATAGGAATGAGGATTGTTATTCATGATAATATTTCTGCATGTGATATTTTTCTTAAATTTGAACATGCTAACTTAGACACCCAAAACACCTATCGTTAGAATTCCTAATAAATATTCCACAAATAACAGATAAAGAAAAATAAAGCCACAAACTATTTTGAATTCTCTAATCACTTGAGGATATTTCTCTTAAGAATAGGAACATGACTTAAGATAAATCATAATAAGATAATATTCACTTGGATAACTAGTCAACAACCATATTGATCTTTGTCTTTGTTAAATATATTTTTTTACGATGACATTGATGATGATGATGTTTGGTTTCAGGATGAGCTACCTCATATAAGACTGACCCATCTGGTTTTGAGCACATTTATTTTATTTATAAGACATAATGACCATGTGACAAAAGGATTGATTATGATTGATTGATAAGACAACATGATCCGTCTAATTAAGGACTAGTTGATAAGTTTGTCTATTGATGTGTGATTTATTAAGCTCAATGTGTTGTCTCATGTACTTTTTGTGTCTGCTCAAAGAGTCCAACATTGCAATAAATTATTTTTATTTATAAATGATGAAGAAGAGATTTGTTTGGATTTTTTATTTTCTTCTGAGTTTTAGAGCTCTTTTGAGGACTTTTTTTAAAAGATTTTTTTAACTTTTTTTTTATTTTTAGGATTTTATCTAGGACATTTTATAATTTTTATAAATTTTCATGACTTTTTATGTTTTTATGAATTTTAGAACATTTTTAGATCACTGGTTGAGGTAAAAGGCCTATGTCAAGATTTATTATCAAACAAGATGTATTTATTTGGCCCAATGTCTAGCAAGGCATAAAACATTATGAATGGATGAATAGACTGGTGTGATAGAAATAGAAAGGTGAAAGATGAGGGTAGATTATTATGGAATCAAAACTAATTCGGTTGTAAGGACTATCAGACAATGCTCGACAACATGTTTATCCAAGCTAAGGGATTGGTTATATGGCTATGTATGCAATGCCATGATGCATTTAATGGCATGTGGTCCACAAGAATGGAGATGTCAAAAGGTTTCTAAGAACATGTTTTATATTTTGTGTCTTTAGTTATAATTAAGATGAAGGGATGGATTTGGATAGGGTGGACATAGGATAAGAAGGATAAAAGGTGACAATGGATGAGAAAATTAAGGGATGGATGAGATAAGGGATGTGGATTAAAGGGTGTGGATAAGGTAATGTATATAGTGTAAGATATAAAATATTACATTTTGAATATGATATTATGTTATCTTACATTTAAAGAATGTTTGTATATGAAATAGAATGTATTTGAAAGGTAGGGGTAAATAAGATGTTCTCCTTTTATCCTTAGGTACACAAATGAAGGATCCAAATTGATTAACCCAAAAAGGAAGATCAATGCATAAATGAATCAATTATTTGGGAATAAGAGCAAAGAGGAAGATCTTAAATACCCATTTATTTATTTGAATGTGTGATAGGTTTAGAAAGATTAAGAACTTTAATTGAAATGAATATGAGAAAAGTACTAACCTTGAGATGTTGTAGATCTGAAGAATGCTATTTTCAGGGGTTTGCACTCAGTTTCTGGAAAATCTGAGACCGGATCTGGAATAGAAATGCAGAGACGAACAAAACCCAAAAATCATTTTCTGTTTTGACACAGTTCTGATTTGTACCCTCAAGTCAATGTCACCATTGACCCAGAATTTATGATTCCAACCTAGGGCAGAATCAACCAAAAAAGTCTCCGACAGGAAATTTATTTTCGGATCCTGATTTTTTTCTGAAAAGGGTATCCGAATCGACACTCTGACCTGCTGTTCCGAACCTGTACCTACAAGAAAAATAGATTGTTTGTTGGGGGGGGGGGGGGGGGGGGGT
>MU226222.1:1442987-1458415 GCA_018584345.1 Thuja plicata
GGTCTTTGAATAGGAAGAGGCTTGGAGGAATGTGGATGGAGAAATCTTCAACAAGAGAGCTCCATGGAGCTTGAATCCTTCAATGGCCACCAATGGATCTCCTTGATGAAATGAGGGCTTGAGAATGGATGAATGCTTCAATGGATACTTGGCTTGCTTGAAATCTTGCTTCTTCACCTTTGAATCTCACCCTTCAAGTCTTTGAGTTCTTGCAATTATGCTTGATGATAGTTATAGTTGCTTGTGGTTCATGGTTAGAGAAAATGAGAGGAGAAAGCTTCCTTTTATATGAAACTAGGGCACAATCTTCTAGAGAGGCCAAAATAGGAGAATTAAATTCCAATTAGACCCATACCCCTAGAAGAGGACCTATCTTAAATATAATTTAATATTTGTTATTTTAAAGACCGAAACAGCCGACCCGGAAGTGGGAATTAACTTTTTCAAAGCCCGACATCCGGAAACCCTGAAATTCTGGAGTTTGAACCCTGGAGCTAAAAAAGGTTGATTGTGACCTAGGTCAAGGTCAAGGTCAACCTTGACCCAAAAAGGTTGACCTTGACCATGAGGTCAAAGTCCTAGTTTTTCAGTCTGGGGTGTTAGAAATAGGCTGGAAACAGTGGAAATGGGGCAGAACAGGGGGAAAAGGCCAAATCCAAGTCAGGGACCCATTCAAGGCACTTGACATGACCCCAAACCACTTACTTGGAAGGATAAACCAGTCCATAATTGAAGTGCTTCCATTTTATGACTATACATTTAGCCTCCACTTTAGCAAGAATATGGACTCGACGCAAAGTCTTGGTAAAGGAGATCATGAAGAACATATAATCTTATTGAAATCAAAAGGGACAAAGGAATCCTCAAGCCCCCAAGGGACTTTAGTCTTTATCAAACCTAAGATCATGATAAGAGAGACATCACCAGTTAAGGAGAAAAAGAGAGAGGGTGTGATTACCTTGCCCAATGAGAACTTATGTCCCATTTTGAACCACACAAAGAAATAGTGCAACTAGAAAGATGGAGTTAAACCACCTAGTGAATGTGGCTACTCACTAGTCATCCCATTAGGGAGATCCATTCTTAAGGACACCTTCTTACATTAAGGGATCAAAACATTGTAAATTGAAACTGGAGGGATCAAGAGATCCGTGTAAATTTAAATTGGAGGGACCAAGAGATCCTATAAAGTAAAATATCCATGCTTTAAGGATTAGTCTTTAATCCATAAAGGGAATTTTTTTTTAAGTTTTGAAACTATTTTGAACGTGCGTGTGTGCAAAAAGTGAGTAGAGCATATGCCCCCACATTAAAGTCATTGCTAACACTTTAACAAGAGCAATGGCTTTGACAGAAACATAAACAACTCTACTGATTACGTTTCCACTACAAGATGCCCCCAAACGAAGACAAATCAAGGGAAATACCACATAAACATACAAATAACACAGAAGGAATCTACCTACTGTGGGGTCAGTATGATCATAAGATAACATGTATATATAGATATGATATTATTGCAAATGAATTGACATCATTCCCCAAAGAAAGTAGAATTTCAATCACAATGGAGGAAAGAAAACTCAAGAGTTACGAAGAAGAGTCTTTGCAGACCACAACATGGAGACCAAAAAGAATTAGTGCTACCATGTCACAGATCCAAGTAGACTACAAAAGGAAAACATTTACAAACAATAGCACAAGTACAACATTACATGAAAACTACATATAGAAGAGTAAAGATACATATAGAGGAATTATACAAAAAGTTTGATTCCTTTATCACCTTGCACCAACAAAGTAACAAGGGTCGTACAAAAGAGTCTAACAAACATTTAGAAAACACATTACGGGAGAAGCACAATACAACATGCAAACACATAAAGGGATACCATAAAGGATAAGCCAATCAGGCGCATCGCCTACTCTCCCCATCTCGATTTATATCATTTAGAGAAGGTGGGCAATGCGAAAGAGGGACTATATCTAATACAGTAGGAATAATAACCAGTTCCAAACAAGGATCCTCTTGAGAATTTCATTGCTCGATACTAGGTGTAATTTTCAATTGAGTTGAAAGGATATGAGGTAAATCAGTATAAAGATCAATGGTCTCATATTCATCACTAAGATCAATAGGATCATCAAGAGTATCCTCCTCATCAAGATTAATTAAAATGGGATCTAAGATGTAAATAGGATCATCATACTCATTCATCTTAACATCATTATGAATATTAAATTCTTCCAACACATTAGGCATAGGGTGGTCAAAAGAAGATAAAGAATTTCAAAAAATAGAAGCACGGGCCCTAACATTAGCTCTACACTTCTTACGATGTTCATTAGCAAATTTGTTACATTTTTCTTTGTTTGACACATGTGGAGAACTAGGAGGAATAACAACTAGTTCCTTCACAGGTTCTGTAGGAGGATTGGTAGGATTCATAGTAGGCTGAGAAGCGACACTGGGAAGTTGAGTAATAGAGCTAGCAGTAATGGATAAAGGAGGTATAGGAGTGGGAAAAAGACCATGGTTAAGATCTATATGAGGCATGCTTAACTCGACAATATTGCGATGTTTATAGGCTTGATATGAACGAAAAAGGTTGTCAGGGCGAGGAGGAAAAGAATTAGGTAATGAAGGCCTAAAGAAATCAAGAGTAGCATAATCTCTAGGCCTAGAAGGTTGATACAAACTATGATTAATAGTTTTTACTTCTCCATTATGAATGAACTTAAGACAGTTATGAATAGGAGAAGCAATAGCATGCATAGCAGTTATTCAAGGCAAACCAAATTTAACTTGAAATTGATCAGAAGTAGGAATGACAATGAAGGCAATATCTACAACTTTGCCACAAAGTTCAACAGGCAAGTTAATAAAACCAAGCGCAGGATAGAGAAAACCATTGCAAGTTTGGATCCATGCATTCGATGGATCATAACAGTCACGTTGTAGGTTTTTCATAAAAAGGTTTTCCTTAGTAATAAAATTTATTAAAGATGTGGATCAACAAGACAACCATGTGTAGGTATCGTAGCAATCCTAGCATAAATATAAAGGGGAACATCGGGAGCCTTAATAGTCTCAAAATCATCAAAGGTAATTGAAAGTTCCTGAGGTCGCTTATCCTTAGTTTGTTTTTGAGGTTTAGGTGGAACTTGAAGTTGAGGTGGAGGCGAAGGATCTTGAACAGTAAGTTGAGATGAATCAACACACTCCACATGATTAAAAATGTGATTAAGATCATCCATCTTCGAATGGTAAACAATATCCATAGAAGATGGTTGAGCGATGGTATTAGTATCATGTATAGGTAAAGGATTCGTATAGATTTGAAGGTTTTGATTAGGAGGAGAGACATATTTGTTCCCATTACCATCAAAATTATCAATAGATAAAGCATTAGAATCAATTAAGTCTTGAACTTTATGCTTTAGAGAATAACATTTTTCAGTATCATGGCCATTCTGGCGATGGTATTGGCAAAAAGCTTTAGAATCAAAGGATTTTGAAGCTATCGTGGTAGGAAGGAGATGTCGAATAGGAGGCAAGCTAATCATATTAGCACTTAACAACCTACTCATAATAGAATGTAAAGATTCAAAGAGAGGAGTAAACATACGATTCATACAAAAAGCAGTGGATGCAGAAGTGGCATTGAGGGATGCAACAACAACTTGATCAGCAACCACATTCATCTGTTTATTAATCTTGATATAGTTGTTAGATTTCTGAAACTTATTAGGATTAGGAGCAGTGTCACTCTTATCAACTGGAAAAAGAGCCATTGGAGTGTTTCTCTCAAATTGACTTACTTGTAATTGATAATGATGAAGTGCTGCACAAAGTTGTTGAAAAGAGGTAAATTTAGTAAGCAAAATCTTATCTCTAATATCCTTTTGTAAATTTGAAATAAACATATGCTGAATATCCATATGAGGAACATGATAAGAAATATGAGCATAAAAATGCTTAAATCTACCAATAAAATCAGTCAATTTTTCCTTAATGTTTTGTTTACAATGCATTAAATCAGTTAAGGAAACTTGCAGACCAATTTTATTTTGAAATTGTTGGATAAATGTATTAGCAAGTTTAGGAAAAGTATCAATAGAATAAGGAGGTAAAGAACAATACCATTGCAAAGCCTTATCATGAAAAGTCCTAGCAAACAATTTAGCTAAAATCCTATGGTCATGAGCATAATCACTACAAAGGATTTGAAACATTTTAACATGAGTAACATGATCACCTTTACCATTGTAATTCTCAAGATGAGGAAAATTGGCTTGCTGAGGGACAGTAGCATGAATAATGTCTAAGGGTAAAGGACTACCCATGTCACATATAGGAATGATAGACTTGGATTGAGTTAAGGATGCAAGTTTTTGTTGTAAAGATGACACAGTTTGAGCCAAACTAATAATTTTGGAATCATTAGAAGACATAGGTGGCATAGAAATATTAGGAACACTAGGAGAAGTGTAGGAAGTGGCAGGAATGGAATTCACAATCGGTGGAGCACTTGGAACCACAGTTGGAAGGGGATTGGAATAAGTAAAAGGCACACTATGATATGAAGGTTGTGAGGTAGGTAGAGATATCGGTGGAACACTTGCAGGAATAGATGAAATTGGGAGAGATGTAGTCATCAAAGGAGGAGTATAAGTAGGAATGCTAGGTAAAGGAACAACAGAAGGTCCCTCGTTAGTAACAGGAGGAGTGAATCCTAGATCTTGAGCCTCTTGAGCTAAAGGTTTAACATTCAAATGCACAATATGAGTGATATCACACAAGAGACTAATACCTTGATCACTATCACGAAGAAATTTCTTAAGATCCTCTATAGATTGGATGGAATCTTGATTATGGTTTTCTTGAATAAGACAATTTCCCATTTTATCAAGTTCGGTTGAAATTTTTTGCACTTGTTCATCAGGAACTCTTAAAGCATCATCCTCATCATGAGATGAGTGAGAAGAGTTATGCTCCATAGAAGGATTGGAATCACGAGTGATCAAATTTTCATCCGGGATCCTAAGGAAAGGAGAGGAAGACTCAGGATCAAAGGAACCCATAAGTCTACGAATTCTTCTAACTGGGATACTATAAGTAGGACTAGAAGTGGTAAAGCTCATACACTAATGCAATGCAAATGAACTAATTTAGGAAACACAAGATTATGATTTTTGATTTTTGAAATGTAAATGCAAGAACATAAAAGAAAGATAATATAATATGCATGCAAGATCTACATAAAAGATGTAAATATAACACCAAAAAGAAAGAGTTGTCTATCGCGGGTTCACAAAAATGTAAGATATAAAATATTACATTTTAAATATGATATTATGTTATCTTACATTTAAAGAATGTTTGTATATGAAATAGAATGTATTTGAAAGGTAGGGGGTAAATAAGATGTTCTCCTTTTATCCTTAGGTACACAAATGAAGGATCCAAATTGATTAACCCAAAAAGGAAGGATCAATGCATAAATGAATCAATTATTTGGGAATAAGAGCAAAGAGGAAGATCTTAAATACCCATTTATTTATTTGAATGTGATAGGTTTAGAAAGATTAAGAACTTTAATTGAAATGAATATGAAAAAAGTACTAACCTTGAGATGTTTTTTTTTTTAAAGGCAAAAGTGGAGTATCCACCATATTTTATTAATAATAATCTGATTCAATAACTCCCTCGTGGGTACTAACCTTGAGATGTTGCAGATCTAAACAATGCTATTTTCGGGGGTCTACACTCTGTTTCTGGAAAATATGAGACTGGATTTGGAATAGAAATGAAGAGACGAACAAAACCCAGAAATATTTTTTCGTTCTGACACAGTTTCGATTTGTACCCTCAAGTCAATGTCACCATTGACCTAGAATTTCTGATTTTGACCTAGGGCAGAATCGACCTAAAAAGTCTTTGACAGGAAATCTATTTTTGGATCCCAAAATTTTGCCAAAAAGGGTATCCGAATTTGCACTCCGATTTGCTTTTTTGAACCTGTACCTGGAAGAAAAAAAGAATGTTTGTTGGAGGGGGGGAGGGGTTTGCCTTGGTCAAACCCCTTTTTTGGAATTAACTATTATACACCTAGATTTGCACCCTTACCCAAGCTCTTGTAGCCTTGGTAATCTAGTGTAACATGGGAATTGTCTCAAGGTTGTGGGACCTTTTGCCAACTGAGACAAGACCTCCGGGTTCTAGGCTGGTTCCTCTTGATATGTCACCCTAATTTGCTTCTTAACATGAAAGTAAATTATTGAGGGAAAAGGGATAGAAGGAATGCATTAAAGAGAAATAAATGAAAGCAAATTATCCTACTAGGTGATACACCGAAGGTAACCTGAATCATAACACATTAACTAATCTCAGCATGAAACCTTGGATCTAATAAAACACAACCTTCTAGATAGGCTTGCATAAGTATTTCATAGAGAGGTCTGAGATAAACAGAGGCTATTCAGGGAAAGAAGTAATTTCAAAAACAATAGCATATTCACTATAAGTAGACACAAAATATGACCTGCAAATTATAAACATCCACTTTTGCAATCAGGCACAGGAATGAGACAAAATGATAGGGGACTGGAGAATATCCAAAAACTCATCTAAATTAGATCATCCACAACAGTACACACTATTGCAAAAAGAAAGAGCGCTAGGGAAATCCAATATTTATCTGAAAAATCATTCAATATATTCTAATTCAATAAGAGAAATTCAGACAAGAAATCCCAGGGACAGAGAAAATGTCACAAGAAGTCTTTGCAATATCTAAAAATCAATGAAAGATTACAGATTGTAAAAGTCAGAGGGCAGAAAAATGTCACGGATAAATTCTAAGCCAGGAAAACTCTGAGCTCTAAAAGCTCCCAAAACTGATATATATACTCCCCAGCATGCAGGCTTGGAGTCCAAAAATGATTAGGGTTACATTACAATATGTTTACTTTGAACCACAGAAACCCTAATTGTCCTATCTGTCAGAAGAAACTCTGATATTATCTATCAAAGATTAGACACATCTTTGAAAAGCAGCTTTGTTATAATGAAAATCTCTGAGAAAGGCCGGTGAATCTGATATGAAAGAAGACAAGTCGAAATACATGTAATGGGATCTGATTAGGAAGCCCTGTTTGGGCCAATTTGGCCTTTACTATTCACAGAGAATATTGCCAAAAATTAGATTGCCCCTTCAAAAAAAGATGACTTAACCCTTACTCCTCCTGAAAGGTTGCCTCTTATCCATCTAACTTCTGCCAGTCGGTCGCCATTACTGTTAAAATATGATATGCAAAGATATTTTGAATTTAAAATATAAAAATGGTCATGTGGTGCCATCCTTTTCTTTTATCGGGCAGCCAAGGTTGAGACCTTGTTTCCTTTTAAATGAGAACCATCAGTTCATCTTTTCTTTGTCTTTAACCTTCTTAGCCTGTGCTGTGTCCCTACCCTTAACCACCAGCCGACCGCAGCTTAGATCTAGCAACCCCACGACTGACCATGAAGGCTCGGGTCCATGCTACCACTTGTTAACCTTGCATTGGCTTCTGTTTGCTTGATCAACTTTGACAATGTGCCAACTGTATTGCCACATCAAACATCCTTTACTTTTGAATCAAGAGACTATGTGACTACCCCTTCAGTCGCGTAATCGGGAGACATGTTTGAACTTTTGACTGAGATCAGGTGATCACTTGACCATTGTTGATCCCTTCATTCTTTCATCCGATGAACCTCCCTTAATCTCATGATGTTCGGGGTAAACCCTAATTTATATCAAGAGTTGGCAACCAAAGGGGAAATGCTAACCTATCTTAGACTAAAGTTTGACCATGGTTTAGGAAGTATAAAGGGTCACGGGATCTTATGAAGACTTTCCAACTCAAGGTCTAAACAAGTGATAACTTGACTGAGGTATTAGTCGCTTAATCACGTGAAGTAAAAGAGTAAACACAGAACATGAAGTGATACCATGACTGACCAATGGGATAAAAGGCCCATGGGAAACTCAACATTTTAAGTGACCAAAAAAGGTAATGACAAAACATAAGATAGCTAGGGTTTTCATTACAACGGTCACTTTTTCAAATTATAACAGTCATCCCTTCCAAATTTTAAGGGTTTCTTAGAGCAGAGTCATAAGGGACACAGAGAAAGGAGGAAAGGTCATAAAGACATGAAATTTCTCCACACCTTCATAGGGGTCATGGAAGATACATAGGGCCAAGTAGGAAACCCTAAAACCTAATTAAATCTAGACATTTCAGACATAATTTGCATGGAAAGAGGCAAATGGTAAGACTGAAAAAAGATATCCAATGTACAACAAGGACCAGAAAAAATACCAAATCTTTGGCATAGGTTGGGATCTACCCTTGTGGGAGCCTCATTTAACCCCACCTGTCCAAATTTGAATAGTCATGAAAAATTGGATAACATTAACCTCAAAGTCTAATTGAAATTGCTTAAGTAAAACAAAGTAAATGAACAAATTCACCTTACTTGTAGAAGCCCTTGTGGCGGTTTTGAATCTGTGAATCCACAAGTATGTATGAACCAAAAAGGATGTAGAATATAGAATGTAGAATGTAGAATGTAGGATGTCTCCAATAAATTTATTTTAGATCTTCAACACCAATCTTGAATGGGTCTTTGAATAGGAAGAGGCTTGGAGGAATGTGGATGGAGAAATCTTCAACAAGAGAGCTCCATGGAGCTTGAATCCTTCAATGGCCACCAATGGATCTCCTTGATGAAATGAGGGCTTGAGAATGAATGAATGCTTCAATGGCTACTTGGCTTGCTTGAAATCTTGCTTCTTTACCTTTGAATCTCACTCTTCAAGTCTTTGAGTTCTTGCAATTATGCTTGATGATAGTTATAGTTGCTTGTGGTTCATGGTTAGAGAAAATGAGGGGAGAAAGCTTCCTTTTATATGAAACTAGGGCACAATATTATAGAGAGGCCTACATAGGAGAATTAAATTCCAATTAGACCCATACCCCTAGAAGAGGACCTGTATTAAATATAATTTAAGATTTGTTGTTTTGAAGACCGAAACAGCCGACCTGGAAGCGGGAATTAACTTTTTCCAAAGCCCGACATCTGAAAACCCTAAAACTCTTGAGTTTGAACCCTGGAGCTTAAAAAGGTTGATTGTGACCTAGGTCAAGGTCAAGGTTGATCTTGACCCAAAAAGGTCGACCTTGACCCTAAGGTCAAAGTCCCAATTTTTCAATCTGGGGTGTTAGAAATAGGCTGTAAAAAGTGGAAATGGGGCAGAATAGGGGGAAAAGGCCAAATTCAAGTCAGGGACCCATTCAAGGTGCTTGAAATGACCCAAAACCACTTACTCAAAAGTCTAAACCAGTCCACAATGGAAGTGCTTCCATTTTCTGACTATACATATAGGAAACATGGTTCTTATGGAGATCCTTAGCCTTGTCAAGATAAAAAGGTCAAAAAATTATGCAAGTAGATAGGGTGATGGACAACAGAGGAGGATGTAGATATGCAGGATGTGGTAGGTAGGATAACATGGATGAAATTTTCCCCAAGTGCAGAGTGCAAGAGGATAATGGATTACACATGGTGTCTTTTCTCTACGTTTTCATCATGGTACTTGCCAAAGGTGCCACAAGACATGGTTTTCACCATAAGATGGATGATTTCTATTTACTTTTTTCTCTTGACTTTTTGGAAGATAATGGATGCAATATAGGAGATGGAGGAAGGAATCAAGCATCTTTTTATTTGGATAGTACCCTTAAAAGATGTGCTATATTGAACTATGACTACTGAAGGTATGCTCAGAGATGTTGATAGGGTAATGTAAAAGGGAGATAAAAAGGGTGATAAGATGGACTAGGATAAATGTTTATGCATAGGACTGCACCAAAGAAATGAGATCATGAAATTAGGTGGTGGATAATCTATGGGGTGGTAGAATATTTTTGTATGAGTGGATAAAAATGTTGGAAAGATCAACATTGGAACACACCTCGAGGGGTGGTAGAGTGATGGAGGAAAGATAAATTTTGGATTTTGAGATTTAGATGGAGTGGATGTGGAATTTGGGATACAAGGACTTGAAACGGGAAAAGGAGGTGATGGAGTATCTAAGATAGTGGATTTTGAGAAATAGGGACCCAAAATAGATTTGGAAGATGGAAGATATTTGGGTGGAGGAATGATAGAAGCCTTTGAAATAACAAACTTGGATGCTAATTTTGACCTTTTTTAAGGATGCAGTGCTTATATGAGCAACTAGAGAATCCACATAGTATTGTTTTCTCTCCTTTATGGTTCTTTTGAATTTATTGCCTCTTTGAGAAACTTAGGAATCCACATGGTTTTCAATTTTTCATTTTTCTTAATGGGGCTTTATGGCCTTTTAGACTTTTATTTTTTTCTTTTGGAACAATTTTTTATTTTCTTTTACATGTCTTTTAGATGATACATGTTGATCCTTGGATGCATGTGGATTTTTGAAGTTGTGGATTTTATACTTGGCATCCAAATTTCTTCCAAGAGGATTTTGACTCATGGAGGAATATAAATAATATGGAGGTTTTCTGAAAGAGTTCATGTAGATGGATGGTTGGAAGGTTCTAAAGGATGTGTACCTTTGTTGATCTTAATTTATGAAAGGGAAAATAGATTGTGGGCTAGGAGCGATATGGATAGTGGATGGATGGATATAATGGCCTAAGATGGATGTATAAGATGAATACTTTAACTTTGGGATATAAGGACCCAACAGGGATTTGGAGGATGAGGAAGGTGTATGTTTAGGTTTACATGGAGGAATGTATAATTTTAAAGGGATACCAACATCTTGAGAGTGAGTTATGTATCCAAGGCCATGATAATATGGATTCTGTTTGATATTAAGGGGTTATAATTGTTGGAAATTAGTTGAGTAACTGAGAGGGGAGGGGTGAATTAGTTACCACAAAAAAAAATCCAAGTCCCTTAGATGTCTTAAACAAATTTGTCACTATTTCTCGGTTAACATAGATATTCTACTGTCACTCGGTTAACATAGAAAATCTTAAGATATTAACTGTGATTATCCTTTAGTAATTAATTGCAGAAACATAAAACATAAAGCAAATGAAATGTACATAGATAACACCAAGATTGAACGTGGAAACTCAATATGGGAAAAACCACCAATTGCAACTAATTGTTTTTCACTCTTCTGAAGTGAGCCCGGTTAGGAGCCAACCCTATTAAAGGTTAAAATAACACACTGTTAGGTGTGACCTTGTTAAAGGATTTAATTACCCTGTAAGGAGTGGCCTTGTTAGAGTTCTTCTAACACTTCAATGCATAAATGTCACCTTGTGAGAGGATTTACAAAAGATTGTTAAGTCTACTCTATTAAGATATTTTGATCATTGTTACAATTGTTAGAAAGTAACAATGGATTGACCTGTTTTGATAAGTAGCTGTCTTTGCTGATTTAAATCTTTGTTCTGGATTAATTACTTTATCCTCACTTGATCAGATATTCTGTTACAGTTCTTTTTATTATGTCCTCAATCAGAATCCCATCTGACTTCACCTTCACTCTTCATGTCATAAAACACACTTACTTTTTGCAATATTCAATCCAAACTTGACCTTATATATATGATAAGCCTTGTCAAGTCAGCCTTAATATCCTTCCAAATAAATAATAAAACTCATGTTTTTAGGCTTCATAAAACCAATTATCCATAAAATATAAACTACTGTTAGTCGGCTGACACTAACTGTTTAACTCGGTCAACACTGAAATCCTTCAACGCCTGACCAACACTGTAATGCCCGAGTGAACTCGGTTAGAATTGAAAATCACTTTGGTCCTCTTTAATGCCCTAGAGTGTTTGGCATGAACTGATTGTGCTTGGATAGGATTAGACATTTGTGTAAACATCACTATACTTTTATAAACATCAATGACAATACACAATTGAATAATTGTCATCAACAATTTCCCTCTTTGGCATTGATGGAAACACAACATGTCATAATACAAAGAATTATAGAGCAATAGACATAAGAATGAAATTTTTATTAATTTTCTTAGCTTCATTCTGATTCTCATCCAAAAACTCCCTCTGTCTTCACAATCATTGAAATACATATTTCTCCCTCTTACATTAATTTATGTTTCTGATAAAGTTTCTCCCTTTGTAATCTTTATGACATCAAAATAACTCTCCCTCTTTGAAAAAAAATGCCAAAGACACCAACTAATATATATCCAATGAATTTGTAATGTACCTGTTTGTACTGATTCATATGCAATAAGCTCTGAATATCTACATTAACATGTTAAGTTTGTTCTGTAGCTCGGTTGATGCATCACTAAACTATGTTTTAGCAAGCCTCAGTTAGGGGAATTACCCCTAGCTTTACTCTAAGATACAAAAATACATCCTTAGGTAATGGTTTTGTGAATATGTCTGCAATTTTTTCATTAGTATTCACATATTCCAATCTTACTTCCTTGTCCTGAACCAATTCTCTCAATAAATGATACTTTATTGCAATATGTTTAGTCTTAGTATGCATCACATGGTTCTTTGAGATGTTAATAGCGCTGGTGTTGTTACAATAGATAATAATTGGTTCTTTGATATCCACCTTCATACCTGACAATAGTTGTTTGAACCATATGATATTTAAACAATTTACTGCTGCAACAACATACACTTCTTCTGCTGTAGATTGAGAAATGCAGTTCTGTTTCTTGCTTGTCCATGATACTAACCTCTTTCCAAGAAATAATGCTCCACCACTTGTGCTATTTTTGTCATCAACACTTGCATCCCAATCAACATCAGTAAAAGTATTCAAATCAAAGTTTCCTCTTTTCTTATACCATAATCCACAATCTTCAGTACCCTTAAGATAGCTCAGAATCCTTTTGATTGGCATAAAATGATTCTCTCTAGGATTAGCTGAAAACCTTGAAACAATACCAACTGCTAATGCAATATTAGGTCTCATGTGAACAACATATTGAAGTTTACCAATCATGGATCTGTAGGTAGTATGGTTTACTTCCCTTGAATCATCATCCTTAGACAACTTATAGGATCCAGTAGGCATAGGTGTTCCAATTGGTCTGGATACTTCCATCCCAAATCTCTTCAGTATTTCTTTGATGTATTTAGATTGGGTAATGTAGATACCATCCTTCATCTGATAGACTTGTAATCCAACAAAGAATTTGATTTGACCAAACATAGACATTTCAAATTCCTTACTCATAGCTTCGGAGAATGCTTTGCATAAGTCATCATATCCAGTAAACAATATATCATCAACAAATATTTCTGCTAATAGTATCTTGTTCTGAGGTCCTTCTTTGATATACAAGATACTATTTTCATCAGTTATCTGAAATCCAATTCTTATCAAGTAACCATGTAGTCTTTCATACCAGGCTATAGGAGCTTGCTTTAGTCCATACAATGCTTTGTGTAATCTGCAAACCATATTCCTTTTGTTAGGATCTACAAAACCTTCAGGTTGCTCAATATAGACTTCTTCTTCAAGAATTCCATTCAAGAATGCAAATTTTACATCCATTTGATATACCTTGTATCCTTTGTGTGCAACATATGCCAGAAGAGTTCTGAATCCTTCAAGTCTTGCAACAAGAGAAAAAGTTTCTCCATAATCAATACCCTGTTCTTGAGCATATCCTTTACATACTAGTCTTGCCTTGTTTATGGAAAATTATCCTTTTTCATTCATCTTGTTTCTAAAAAACCCACTTAGTACCAATCACATTTTTATCTTTTGGTCTAGGTATAAAGTCTAGGTTTTGTTCTTTTCTATCTGCTCAATCTCTTCATTCATTGCTTCGATCAATCTTTCATCATTCAATGCATCTTTAATAGTTCTAGGTTCAATTTCACTAAGCAAACATGTACCTTTAATTTTGTTCCTTGTTATACACCTTCTGTCTAATCTTCAATTATTTGTTTAGGTGCATGATGCCTTCTGACATATTTTGCAAGTACATGATCCTTCCTTCTTGATTCCGGGCTTGTTCCACTTGGTTCACCATGCTCAAAAGTTCTATTCTATTCTTCTGTCTGATACTTGGGTTCCATTGTGTGAGACTCAGGCGCCTCTGTCTGAGACTTAGGTGCCTCTGTTTGTGACTCAGTTCCCTCTATCCATGACTTGGTTTCTTCAGTCTGCAAATCAGTTTCCTCTACCAGCAGCTCGGGTTGAACATACTGCAACTTAGGTGGAACTGTTTGAGTTTGCGTAGATGAATTCAATGGTTGACATGTATGTTGTCCAATCACCATTGTTTGTGTCTTAGGTATAGTATTAGGTTCATAATATACAAAGTTTTTGTAATCCTGAGGCTCTTTACTACTCTGTTCTTTACCTCTTTTTGCAAACTCATCAATCCTTACATGCACACTTTCTATGATTTTATGAGTAGAAAGATTCAAACATTTATATGATTTTATTTTACAGGAGTAGCTTAGGAATATACCTTCATCACCTTTTACATCAAATTTTCCATTTCTTGCTTCCTTCAAGATGTAACATTTACTTCCAAATACTTTGAAATAATGAACATTAGGTTTATAGCCATATCATATTCAAAAGGTGTCTTCTCAGTACCTTTCTTTAGTTGAACTCGGTTCAAGGTGTGAATTACAGTGCTAATGGCTTCCTTCCAGTATTTGGTAGCAACATTATTTTAAATCATCAAGGTTCTTGCACAATCCATAATGGATTTGTTCCTTCTTTCTGCTATACCATTCTATTGTGGAGTACCTGGGGCAGATACTTGTCTTTTTATTCCTCTTTCATTGCAGAATTCATTGAATTCATTAGAAATGAATTCTCCTCCTCTGTCAGATCTTAGGCATTTAAGTTTCTTTCCTTTTTCTTTTTCAACTATGGCAAGGTACCACTTGAACTTCTGAAAGGCTTCTAATTTTTCTTTTAGAAACACAATAGTCATCATTATGGAATGATCATCAACAAATAGAATGAAATACTTCTCACCTGTGTAACTTGTTTTTCCAATTGGTCCACATAAACCAGTATGTACCAATTCCAAAACTTCTTATGTATTTTAATTCTTTCACTTGAAGCTAGTTTTTCCCATCTTCCCACTTTGACATTGTTTGTATATTGCTAATTCAGGTTTCTTCAGAATAGGAATTCCTCTTACTCTTTTGTTCTTTCTTATGTTAACCAGGTTATCAAAGTTCACCTGACATAACCTTTTGTGCCATAACCAGATTTCTTCTACTTGTGCAATAAAACATGAACTTTCATTGAGATCAAGATAAAATAGATTACCTTTTGTTTGTCTGCCAGTTCCAACTAGGTTTAACTTACCATCCAGGAGCTTGGCCTTACCATTCAT
>MU226222.1:1512855-1526213 GCA_018584345.1 Thuja plicata
CTCTTGATCATTTTGAAATGAAATGATCTGTAGAATTATAAAGCAGGTCCTAACTTTCTTACAAGTCAATTGAAACAACACTGAGATTTAAACCCATACTGGTTAAAGATGAAGGCAAAGACACAAGACTGAAAGGAAACGCCATTGTTTAAAATGAAACAAGGACACAGCGTTGAAGGTAAATACCACGGCTAAAAGATGAAAACATTGGACACAGTGCTGGAGATAACACCACTGCTAAAAGAGGAAAAACATGGAACACAATCGACCATGACAGTCAGTCAGCGGTAATAGGCCAACATCACCAAGCACTGCAGAGTATGCAGATCCAACCAATAACAGCGCTGTCAAGAATACCACTCCAGCGGGTCACCCCAATGGCAAGATTTTCAATAAAGGCTCATGCAAATACTGTCAAAGGGAAAAGACATAAGCACATGAGCAATCTGGAGCTATATGGTCACTGAACAGTGGAAGCCGTGGAATGGCATTAGAAGTCAACATTGTTGAAGGAATCCACCTTGGCTGAAGAACCCGCGTGGAAGAACTTATGACAAGACAATGGAAGCAAGAAAGCAGCTGCACAGCGACACTATAACAGCAGCCTATGTTTGAACAATGAAACCGAGTTGCCTGTTCAATCAGCTAAACTAACAAGGAAAGAAGACGGCACAACTAGGAGTCGTTCTAAATAAAAGAATTGCAAGGAAGACCAGCTCAATTAACAAGGAAAATATATGGCAGTAGACAGAGAAGAATGACGTGCAAGAAGGGAAAATATCCAGTGCTCTTACTGTCTACATTAACCAGTCTGAATATTTATATACATCTTCTATCATTTATGGGAATATCTATTGCTAAAAATAGATTTGACAGAGTATATAGCATTTCAACACCATCATACAGTAATCATTCAATATTTCCTACTTACAATACTACTGCGTAGGAGAAATACCTGGAATACATGGTGGTGTTCTGCTTTCACTAGCTACCATAGCCGCTCATAGTATGTGCCCACTCTACTGCTCCGGTAACTCCTTCTTTCTTTTTCCCAAAAAAAAAGATTTAAGTTCTACTAATACTCCCAACTAACTGCCCACTCATCTACCAGAAGAAGGAGCGTCGATCATGCAAGAAGATTCCTTCCTAACTGAACTCAGTTTCCACCTCCGCTAATCACGAAAATCTTCATGACCACAAATAAATTACTTCCTATTAATTAGCAACCACTCTCTATGTTAAAAATTAAAGTTTCCGCTAAATTATCGGTAAGGAAGAAAGTGGGTTGTGACATGCCCCGCTCGAGAACTCTTGGAACCAAAGGGTTGAAATATGCTATTTAAATTTTTTTTTTTTATGATATTAAGAGAGTACATAACATATAAAGTGCATATAACCAAAAACATAAGCATGATATTATATTCTAGAGGTGAAATGATGATCACTACATGATCGCACGCAAAGGAACACTAACAACTCTTCTAAAGGTTCTCAAAAAACCTAAAACTCGAGCGTGGATGGAATAAGCATGTTTACCCTAGTTCGTGAGAGTTCGGATCACTTCCAAAAAACTCCATAGATCATGGATGGATCATTGTAAACGGTCGCCCATCAAGGAGACGAACACATCCTCGTAGCCAAAAAAGGCATTAAGCTGACTACAAGCCAAAAGGGGAAGACAAAATCAAAGGTAATTGAATCTGATCTATTTTTTTATTGAAATAGCCTCTACTTGGAAAAGGGTATTTGGAATAGTTTGTTAGAGAGTGTACGAATATAGCTTCTGTCCCAGTTATGAAGAACCAAATACGACATTGTTGGTTTACAAAATATGAGAAATCAGAGACTAGATACAAGCTTCTATCCCAAAAATGATCAACCAGAGACTGGATACTAGCTTTTATCCCAAATACGATCATTCAAAGACTAGATACAAGCTTTTATCCCAAATATGATCATTCAGAGACTGGGTATGAGATTTTATCCCAAATATGATCATTTAGAGACTAGATACGAGCTTTCCCAAATACGATTAAAGACAGACCAAAAATGATGAAAGACAGACAATAAATGATGAAAGACAAACTAGAAATGATGAAAGATAGACTGAATATGAAATTTGCGATCAGGCCTTCCACAGGCCATAAATTTTGCATTCGACGTCCGATTGACTTTGTTGAAAATGCGTCAAAAAGCTCTTGGCAAGATCTACAATAAAATGAGCCTAAAACAACCCATGACATCATTATTTTTTATTTACATCCACATGAATCAAGTACATTACAATTGCAAGTAGCCATTGATGCCTAAAACATGCAACAAATGAGGTAACTTAGCCTGACAACAAGGTAGGATTTTTGACACCAATGTATGATGTGAAATATAGGCTTTCTCTACACCAGGGAGTACCGTATATACACACACATTAAGGCATTGACCACTCAATTATAATCAATAGCAGAAACCAAAGACTACTCTAAGAATCAAATGCATACACATGCATATAAACAACAATACATATATACATCAAGAACCTACTCTGAACATAATAATTGAAAGAATATAATACATACATCTCAAGTCTAGTGAAGCTCTATAGAGAGCCCTTAATGCTCAAATACTCTAAATCTGGAATAAGCTCACCACCTATACACGGGTCCCCAACTATGGTATAATAATGCAACACCACCCTACCAAGTGGAACCCTTAGGCCCACCCCACTATGCTTACAAAGATAGTAACCCAACCACAGACATAAGGAATACACACAAGCAAGGAGTGACCAGCACACATGCCAAGAAAATACAATCTCATAATAGAGATATAGTAATCCAATGCAAGAACATAATTCAAGATACAATAAACATGGAGATCACTCAACATGTAAACCATCATCTAGTCTCAATCACAGAAAGCATATCCCAAACTCATCAAGGTGCTACTCAACACTACAGGAAATAGACATGAGAGTACAAAACATAAGGAGTATCTATGCCCGCTCAGATCGATATAGAAAATCTAGGGCGATATAAACTATGATCAACTCTCAAATCATCCATGATGTCAGGGGATTCGATGGATCTCCACCATCTACACTCAAATAACAGATCACCCATGGTATCTAGGGATTCAATGATACATATCACCATCGATGCTCATGCTCGAGTCACGCATGACATTCGTGGATTTGATGGGCTATACAATCCACTTAATCTTTTTTAATATTTTATATCCAATATGCTTATTATAGTTTTCACCTTTTTAGAAACTCCTTGACCTAGCCTATACGACCACTTTCGAGTGGGGTCTATGTAAGGAGCTACTCCCCATGAATACTCCATGTACCTAGTCCTATGGCTCAACATCACATGATAGAGACCAACAAAAGATGTATACTCAATCTACATAAGGATATAAAAAATACTTCGTCAACTTGGCTACCCAAGGACGATAATAGGGACTTCATCCACTCATATACACAAGGAAGATATAATCCAAGATTTTCCTCTCATCTACACTAGGACATACAAAAAGCATAATTTCATAGTCTACATCAATGACAGAAATCAAGAATGCATCCACAATCAAGGAAAAAAGAAAATACTCTCAAGTTAAATCCAAAAAGGAACAAGATACTCAATTGGCCTCAATCCAAGAGTATGGATCACTCAGACCTTGGCATAGGAGCATAGCTTAACTACATTCATGGATGGGGTCTTAACACCAATAAACACATGCCACAAGAGAGCTCCACTCAAGCATGGATGATGTCAAATAAAATATATAAGCAACACAAAAGTAATAAAGGAAGATCCTACTCTGAAACACTCAAGGGAAACAACCGAGTGAAAACAATAAAAAGACACCACAACAAATATCTCAATAGGCCACTATGCCAAGAGCACAGATTCCTGTATAATATATGAAGAATATTGTTAAAACACGGGGATGAATCAACAAGCCAACAACAAAGGTTAGAGGATAAGGCATTCCAAAACACTCCAGGCACCCAAAATTGAGCGAAATTAATAAATGCCCAAAAGTCCAAAACACTCGATTGAACACTATGCCAAGAGTTTATATTCCAAGGGAATCCATCACACATATCGAAAAAACACGAGGAAAGACTACCAAGGGTCAAAATGACCAAAAATCCAATTTCTAGCAAAATTTGAAGTGTAAAAATCAGCAAGTTAACATCAAATGGGCATATTCTGATTGCGATAAAAGATGTCCAGAATGTTCTATATCTATTGCGCCTTCACAACATTATAATAGAAATGAGGGAATACCAAAACACTCACTTGTTCATGCCCAACAAGATCTAAAATGTATTCTAGATGAAACACAAAATGAGGAAAACCCAAAAACACCCAAAATTCAAACTTCTCGAAAAGCAACGAAATTAAAATGCATTTTGTATTTTATCCCCAACATTCCAAAAATTTAATAAAATTCAATTTTTAGGCACATATGAAAAATACAATAGCATAATAGGACAAAAAATCACATACAAAACCTAGTTGCTCGCAGAAAGCCAACCCGGTAACCAAAAGCTACAAATTTGTGGGGGAGTACTAACTCTCATCCCACGAAGAAAATGCAAACAAGAAACATAAAAAATAATTGAGGAAATAGCTAAATATCAAAGGCCCTACCTTGTAGCGGAGTAAAAACTTGAAATGGGTGGAATAAAATAAATTCCACTTGAAATTGCAAAAGATCTCCAC
The DNA here is from genome assembly GCA_018584345.1 of Thuja plicata. Taxonomy (NCBI): domain Eukaryota; kingdom Viridiplantae; phylum Streptophyta; class Pinopsida; order Cupressales; family Cupressaceae; genus Thuja; species Thuja plicata. The sequence continues at coordinate 1,517,586 of MU226222.1, forward strand.
ACAAACAAAGGTATTTGTGCCACGAATCCAACGAACCTTCGAACACCAAGATCTGTCCACACAATTGATCACAACGAACAAAAGAGTGAATTTATCCAAAGCTATTTTGAAAAAAATTGCAAATTTCATTAAAGTCCCAAGTGAAAGTGTGTTCAAAATAACTCAACTTTCACAATACAAGGCAATTTTCCAAAAATCCCCAAAATGATAAATACATTAAAATCACTTAAATAAATTAAGTTGACTAAAGAATTTTCCCAAGTCACCCAAAATAATTCCAATTATATGGAATTCAGCTGTGACCAAATAGCCGGTAATTAAAATAAATTAATTTAAATAAAATCCCCAACTTCATTAATTCGACATTTAAATCAAATCCTTTTTGGACAATTGCGGGAACTCTAATGCACAATCAGTCATTGGTCTCAACACAAATTCAGTACAAATCCAATTTTACCAACATGTACTGGAGGGTATAAACATAATATAATAAGATATGGTGCCCATACAGGGACAATATTGGCTCAATATGCAAGGTCAAAGCTATTATCTCCCGGTGTTACTTCCAAGGACATAGGCACACACTCAATTCCTGCATCTCAGGATAAATGTGCCTGGTACATGTTGACTGAAACAAGAAAACATCAAGTGTAACTACTCACAATATATAAATAGTCGAAGCACATATACTACATGATAATCACAATGAAGGAGAGTGGTGCATTGTGTGGATCTCACGAATGAGTGACTACGACTCTGTCTCACTTCGTACCATCACCAAGGAAAAAATGCATAGTAGTGGTGTGGTAAAGTGGTACACATCTTATAATTATATTAACATTGCATTAAATTAAAAACATTTAAATAAATCATTTTACATCTATTTTGCGCATAATTCACTGAAAGTAAATAACTAATGTATCCACAAAATAAAAGACACCATAATAAGATATCCATGATAATCATCCTAATAGATTATCTCAAAGCATCATAATGCAAATATGATCAAAACACTAATAACAACATAATCTAAGAGATAAATCAACAATGTTGTAGTAACCAAAATAAGGTATGGTAATCAAATGCATCACACAGTGCAACCACTAGATCACACCGACCTCAGTGACACCATAAAATCACCACAAAAGAAAAATACTATCACAAACACATCAGTAGTCTCAGAATGAGCACAAGAATAAACTGAATTAGGTGTATCTCAAGATACCAACATAAAACCATAACATGAGAATAGTCACCGAATCATACAATCAACTCAATCAATCACATAGGAGAAAAAGAAGTATCCAAAGCCAAAGTAAGGCATTGCTAGATATCTCATCCATCCACATAGAAGCGTACATAAAGTCAAAACCACATCCATCAAGATGTTATGCGGAAAGAAAATGGGAGAGACACTACATCACCCCCCAAAGACTAGAATTACTCCTGGAATCCTACAAGAAAAACCAAAAGAGAACACCAAGTGCACAATTAAAAACCATTCCAAATGCAAGAATATCCATACAAATTCTCCACAGGCCTGACCAAATTATACTTAATTCCTTACTAGTCAGCTTCACAACTGTTGAAAGGGTCCCACACAGAAGAATAGCATCAACAACTCTCACAAAGTCCTTCAACAAGAAATACAATACGTTCTAGGAAAGACACATCTAGCCATGATCTCTACTAAAAGAGGCTTAACAAAAACCACTCTACCTCATCATGAGGTATCCAACAACAAAACAATGCCCTCAAGGGTCTCCTCTAAGATCAAGTCATCAAATATCCCCGAGTCAACAACTCCAACCCAAGGGAAAGATCAACCCAAAATTATGAAAAAAGCTACCATGATCATCTGGAGCATACTTTAATACAACCGGAGTCCCACTAACTTAACTGATAATTTGAAAAGGCAAGGATTCTCTACCAAAAAATGCACTTTTCTCAGGGATACTACATCTATATTAGGTGTACCAAGAGATAAAAATGCACAAGGTTGTCTCTCACAACTGAGAGCACTCACACCATAGAGGCTCAATAGTGCACTCCTTCCACATGAAGGGATACTCAAAGCACAAATAATTACCAAGCATAGGAGCAATATGATTTCTCTTTCAACAAGAGCACAATAATCTAGAAACTAGGGTCACCCAACCCAACTAGAGCATGGAATCACCTTTAACAAGGTGGTAATATGTCCTAAATGAAAAACATAACCCAACACCTACATTCATATCCAATCTTAGGATGGTAATATACACCAATTGAAACTGTGTCCTTCGAGTCAAAAGTTAGGAATACCACTCTTCAAGCAATCCTTTGGCAACCCAATCTCCAACATGGAGCCTCACCGAAAAGGGGATAACTTAACCAATATAATATCATATATATAATAGTAAAGAGATAAGGCTCAAAGAGTGGCATGATTAGAAAAGGATACTCTCTCTATCCCCACACTTCTCCAGCCAAAAGAGGAGTTGGGAAACCCACAATAGAAGCATCCCCCAAAGAACACTTACTGACAATAATACACAAACAATGGTGCATCAACACCTCCGCAACCACTCTAAAAGAGGAAAGCATAAAAATAAGACATGGTCATCAAGATCCACAATAAAGATAAAAACTCATAGGTGGACTAAGTCACACCCCACTACCTTGAATAACAATGCCAAGAAGGGAAATGTTCAAGGTCTCCAAATCGCATCATGGGAGTAGACAAGAATATCACTTAGCATGCACACTAGAATCGATGTGATAATTCGAGCTCAACCAATATTTCATAAGATACACAATGTCATTTATAGAAAATAGCATATATCCTGATTCTAATCAATGATAAAAATAAGGTCTACCAATCATGACCATCCATTCCTAATAGTTTACACCAAGGTCATGCAGTTATGATCTCATCAACATGGGACACATTTACCAAGCAATTGTAAAATGCAGTTATTACCATCCTTACCAAGGAGATTTTCAATTCAAGGCATCTTTAAATTAATTAATACTAACATGCATATGCATCATTGTCTACTTGCAGTTCTTTTATACATAAGCAAGAATTTCCCATTATTGAATAAAAGTCATTTTTGTTCTCATCTTTACAACTACTCAAAAAACATAATATAGTATGTTCTCCATGATGTTCTCCCTTACATGTACAATTAGAGAGCATGGAACATGATAGAGTCACTTAACACAAGACATGGAAACATTAGAAAACGTTCATAATAGTCACCATGAAAGTAAAAAGGAAAAACCCAAATGGGGGAATTGCCAAATCCAACAGTAAATCCAAAATTGCATGTAACTCAGCAATAAATGAATTGTGATAACCGTCACAAAGAGATAGATAAGAGAGTTTTGGTGACTAACCCAAGCATACAAAATACCAAAATCTCTGCTAGCCCACACAACATGTGGAAAGATCAACCAAGAAAAATAAAATAAAGTACCAATCATGAAATTCATTCATGAAACATTATGACTGAAATTAGTCACCAAAGAGAGAGTAACCGCCATACAGTACTGAGGACACAACATCTCAATAACATTAGATAACCTACCCAGACACTCCAAACAATGAGCCATTAATGATCTCAATCATATGCATTACTATAATTCTTACAAATGCAACAATATTCTTTCCCATTTTAAATTTCCTTTACCTCTTTTCCATGCAATGAAGTAATTCCATTATGCAGGGTCTCAATCATATGAGGGTCTAAGGACAACCTCAAAATGTATGCTGAATTAATAATGCAAGTTCACTAGGAATACATCATGTAGAGGATAATTACAACCATAAGGGGATTCACAACCACCATATAAATTTTCCAAATAATTAAGAAATTATGCAATTTGGGGACATAAGTCATTAACCCAAATGATCTATTGTAATTGATGATCACACTCCTCATTAACAATAGATATGCCTTTTTCAATAATTACCATAGTACATAAACATTGCTCTCAAAGAAGAATGGATAAAAATGCATGTAATAAGATGCCACATATAACTAATATGAATCATTTAATTTACTTTCCATCAATGCAATAATCATAAAAATACAGTGCACCATACTCCATGGGGAGTCAATCAATTAGGTACTCAAGGCCATGCATGGACACCAATCAATATAACTTCCCAAGGAGGATCACACATGCAAACAATCTACTCAAGGGAAAATAAATATCCAAGGCCACCAAGAATAAATATAGGCAAGCAAGCTATCAAGCTATAACTAATGGAAACACCACCAAGGTTGTCTAGGCATCCATGCAATCAGACCACACAAGAGGCACCAAACACTCAAATAAATCAAGAGAAACATGCCAACCATACAGTCTAAAAGCCTCTAAAGGGGTTCTCACATAGGGGTATCATACATCCCTAAAAGGTGACAAGATCTAGGAGATGCTCTCACTTCACCACGTGTCATTTGGGTTGGTTCCTTAAGAACACTTAGGAATTCTATACTTAGGAACCCAAGAAATGCCCAACCACTAGCTCATGACTCTGCACACACCCGTTCATGCATTTAAAACATCCCATATGAGGGAAACATATACATAAAGATCCCAACATAGGAACATGAGCTCGGATACCATATGTAATGCCCCGCCCAGGAACCCTTGGAACCGAAGGGGTAAAATATGCACTTAATTTTTTTTTTTTGGATATAAAGAGAGTACATAACATATCATCAAGTGCATTTGATAACCAAAAACATAAGCATGATACTACATTCTAGAGATGACATGACGATCACTACATGATCTCATGCAAGCGGATGACTAACAACTATTTCAAAGGTTCCCAAGAAACCTAAAACTCAAGCATAAATAGAGTAGGCATGTTCACCCTACCTCGTGAGAGTTCATATCACTTCCACAAAACTCCACAGATAATGGAAGGACCATCGTCAATGATCACTCATCAAGGAGACAAACACATCCTCGTAGCCAAACAAGCCATTAAGATAACAACAATCCAAAGGGGGAAGATGAAACAAAAGATAACTGAATCTGAACTATTTTGATTGAAATGACTTCTACTCAAAAAAGAGTATCTGGAATAGTAATTAGGTTTGCTAGAGAGTGTAAGGTATAACCTCTGTCCCAAATATGAAGAACCAAATATGACGTTGTTGGTTTAACAAATATGACCAATTAGAGATTGGATATGAGCTTTCATCTGAAATACGATCAATCAGATACTAGATATGAGTTTTTATCCCAAATAAAATTATCCAGAGACTGGATACGAGATTTTATCCCAAATATGATCATTCAAAGATTGAATATAAGATTTTATCCCAAATACAATCATTTAGAGACTAGATACAAGTTTTATACCAAATATGATCAAAGACAAACTAGAAATGATGAAACACAAACCAGAAACGATGAAAGATAGACCAAAAATGATGAAAGATAGATTGAATATGACTACGTTCAAAATGCACTGGAAAGATCTTGATGATATCTACAATAAAATGAGACCAGGAACAACCTATGACATCATTATAATGTTTTTACATCCACATGAATCGAGTATGATCCAATTGCAGGTAGTCATTGATGCCTAAAACATGCAACATATGGGGTAACTTTGTTTGAACAGGGTAGGCTTATCGACCCAACGTACGCCATAAAATATAGGCTTGATCCACACCAGGGAGTACCAGATACACAAACATCAAGGCATTTTCCACTTTATTGTAATCAATTTCATAAACCAAAGGCTACTCGAAGAATCAAATGCGTACATATGCATATAAACATGAATGTATATACATCAAGAAACTACTCTAAATACAATAACTAAAAGAGTACATACATACATCTCAAGTCTAGTGAAGCTCTATAGAGAGACTTCAATGCTTAAATACTTTGAATTTGGAGGAATCTTACCACCTATACACCAAGCCCCAACAATGGTATATAATAGTGCAACACCATCCTACCATGTGGAGCCCTCATGCCCACCCCACCGTGCTTGTGGAGATAGTAACCCAACCAAAAACACAAGGCATAAACGCAAGTAGGGAGTGACCAAAACACACACACACACACACACAAAGTAGATGCATAGTCTCATGACAGAGATATAGTAATCCAATTTAAGATCATAATGCAAGATATAATAAACATAGAGATCACTCAACATGTAAACGATCATCCAGTGTCAATCACGTGGCACATAGGTCCCAAACTCATCAAGGTGCTACTCAACACTAGGAGACCTAGACACGAGATTAATAACCATAGGGAGTATCTCTACCCGCTCAGATTGATACTATGAATTCAGGGCGGTATCATCTACTCTTAACTCTCAGATCACCCATGATGTCTGAGGATTCAATAGATTCAATGGATCACCTATGGTATCTAGGGATTCAATGATAAATATCACCATCTACAGTCATGCTCCGTTCACACATGACATTCGAGGATTCAATATTCTATACAATCCACTTAATCTTGTTTAATGTTTAATACCCAATATATTTATTATAGTTTTCACTTTTTTAGAAACTACTTGACATAGCCTATATGCGATCACTTATGGGTTGGGGTCTACGTAAGGAGCTACTCCGCATGACTACTCTGCATACCTAGTCTTATGGATCAACATTAGATGATAGAGAACAACAAAAGATGTCAACTCAATCTACACAAGGACATGGGTAAAAGTACAAACCTGTGTCACACTTTAACAAAGGAAGAGGACCACGACATGCAAAAATGTTGAACTTTAACGACATAAAAGTGACATTTGTGTTTAGAATTTGAAAATGATGTAAACTAATGAAATGTGTAAAATTGGATCTAGTTTATGCCTATAATTTTTTAAATTTTTTTTGAATAAGCATTGACCTAGTATTTTAATTTTTGAAGTCCATTTTTTAATTGCTCAAAAAATGATGAAAATGTAAGGTCTAGTTCCCTCCACCTTAATATATGCAAATAATCTTTTTTTCTTCTGATTTCTGAATATGTTTTAGATGACATGTACAAATAGTGCATAAAAAAAGAAAGATTGGTTTTCGGTATATATTTTGTCTGTTATAACTATTCAAAGTCAGAATTACCCGAAATTAATAGGTTTTTTCTCCCTCCACATTTGCCCTAGAAAATTTAAACCAAATACAAAAAAAATTACATATTCTTGAAGAGGACTCTCTCCTCTAGTGTTACATATAAGTTGTAAATTTTTCTGACATGATTTGCTATTTTTTTTATTTTTTCGAACGAGCGTGTTCTTGAATGTTAAAATACCTACTTGGAGTTTTTTCAACTTACAATATAGTAGATGTAAATTAAACACCATAAAAATTATATGACCATAATCTAGACTCTGAGCTCTACAAAAAGAAATTTTTAGATTTTTAAACAAGTTGAATTGTGATGTGGCAAAAATCCTCCAAACACACATTTTTTCATAAAATCTCATTTTTTGCTTGTTTTGCTGCCACATGGGATGCCACATAGATGCTTTCGGCCAGACCTGGTTTGGCTGAAACTAAGGCCGACCAAACATGGTCGCCATGCAACCACGACCCTTAATGTCATATATTAAAGCATTTTTTTTAAAAATAAAAAATATATAATTTTCTTTAATTGCGAATTAAAATAAATTTTTTTGAAGAAAATCATTTTTTAAATAGTTTTAAAGCGTATTTTTTGGCATTAAAGGACAACTACAAATTAAAATTATCAAGTAGGTTTGTATTTTTTATAATTTTAGTTTTTATTTTTTATTTTTTTGTTTTTAATTAAAGCATTATTCAATATTAATTTATGAAAAAGTATCAATATCATTTTTAATTTTTTTATCAAGAGTATATGGTTTTGTGTATGCAGGTGAATCGAAGCTCTCAATTTGAACAATTTGTACAATGGGAAATAAAAGAAATAGATTAAAAAAATTTGATCGAAAAAGGGATGACAATATGAAAGGTTATACAAAACGTAATCAAGATGGCCCTGTTGAAGTTCAAGAAGATGCAATTCAAGTAGAGGAACAATTTGATGGAAATATACCTTTTGATATGGGCAATTTAATGGAGATGAATGAGGAATAATTTTTTAGTCAATTTTCATCTGACGACTTGGTACCTCAAAGCACAATAAAAAAAACAATGCAAAAAGATTTGGGGTGAATATTTTAAAAGTAAAAGTTTGATTGGAAAAACACAATTATTTGTCAGGTTATTCAGGAAAAAAGAAATGACTCCTGTTTTGGAGTTGTTAGGTGTTGATAACAAGAAAAACTTAGGAGACAATGTAAATCGAACAATAGTTGAAAATTTGCAAGATGCATTGAACGACATTAACAACTCAAGTCGAGGAGCTGATTTAAGTGCTGCACGTAGAGCATTGATGACTACTTTATCTAGTAGGAGGTTGACACAGAGAAAACAAGTACATGCAATTTATGATTTGCTGAATGTATCTAGAAGAACTGTTCAAAGATATATCAGGAAGATAAATATGTTAGATGAAAATATTCAAAATAATTGGGTTAATATTTGTAGACTTCCTCGAAAAGACAAGATTTCTGAAGATGTAAAAAGACAGGTCATTGAATATTGGACCGCTCACTCTCGTGTTTCT